>JANJYP010062494.1:0-18122 GCA_024605115.1 Rastrelliger brachysoma
GCTACACCTGAACTCTGTAGGAACTTTAGTTATTTTCAGCTTCAGAGTTCAATCAGATTTCAAGGGGTAGGTGGGGGGAGGGGGGGGTATGATTGAGGCAAACACAAGTGTCATTGTCACATTGTCATGTCACATATTCAGTATTTATTACACATGACACTCTGCATGATCTTCCATTCATTATAAAAGAAAATCAGCCATTAGCTTCAAAATAACATATGGTGAGGCAGCATAAGAAGACTCCTTTAGATAATATACAGCACAACCAGAGTGTGTGTGTGTGTGTGTGTGTATTTGTGTATATGGATGTGTTTTGATGGGTGGTTTAGTGTTTGTGCGTCTTGTGATTTGATAGAAATTTAGCCACAGACAAAAACTTAATCAAGTGTAAATAAAATAAAACGCCATCAAGAGATCCGCTCACACTGTTTGATTGACAGATAATATTGTAGACATGTTCCCTNGTAGCCACAGACAAAAACTTAATCAAGTGTAAATAAAATAAAACGGCATCAAGAGATCCGCCCACACTGTTTGATTGACAGATAATATTGTAGACATGTTCCCTGCTTTTACAATATAATAATAAACAACTTTATCGTCAGTCAAGGTGGAAAAAAAAAAAGTCATTAGTCATCTGTTAGTTCAATCATAGAGGATAAAAAAAACGAGGAATGTCCACATACACTCACATCCTTTGAAGGCGTTCTCTGCTGCTACTGTACCCACCATCCCACTAATACCACTGTACTAATTAACGTAACTGACTTCTAGTACAATCGGTCTGATCACGTCTCTGTTCCCTCGCTCTTGTATCAAGCGTCTGTGCTAAAGCTTCACTCCAATTAAACTGAGATCTCGTCCTGTTGGGCAGAACCAGTCAATTAATTGATGCTTCCTCATTGTGATGAGCCTACTTTCATATTGTCCTCTCATTATGTCCATTCAGCATTGCACACTGATTCCATATCAGTTCTCTGACACGGTGTCCCTCTGGGTTTGTGTGTAAATGAACTGTGCGGAGGAGGGTGTTCATAAAAGTATCACACTGTTGGACTAATACATGAACTAGCAAGCATTAATAGACTGTTTTGAATGGTATGTCGTTGATTGATTTTTTGTACAATGGCTCATCCATTATGAATTTCTATACTGTATATGTGTCTTTTCTGGATAAAGTGGTCCAGCTTGTCTTGTATCAGTGATTTGACCCAATTAACTCCACTGGACCAAAGCCACAGCACATGTCAAACTGTCTGACACCTCCTGTATGCTAATGAAGAGCCATTGATCCGGAGTCGAATTGGCGGAGCAGGCGACTGTGTCTAACCAGACATTCATGCTTCATCGTTCAGAGTCAAATATCTTTTTCCACACATAAACCTCTTCTGCTCTCTCTGATTCATCTGAACTAGAAATTCTTCATTCAGAATATTTCACTTTCTATTAAAAAAAAAAAAACCCAAAACAGTTAAACCAAAATATCATTCCTCTCCCTCCCTCTGCTGCAACATCTGTGGAGTTCAGAATAGAAAGCCCAAAACCAGGCCAGCATGGGTGTGTTGCATAACTCTGCCTCGCACAGTTTAGCCATCCAAGGTTATGTTAAAAGACATGAGTCTGGACTGGTCAGCTGTGAGAGCAACCACCCTTTCCAATGATTTCTCAGATCTCACCCTTTTTTATTACAGAATAGAGTAAAATCCACTTATTTTCTGCTGTCATGTTTGATTTAGAATTTTAATTACATTTAGATTTTAAAATGTAGCTCAAGAAAGAAAAATCAAATAGCACCAAACATCTTTAATACTGATATATACCTGAAATGTTGTAAACTGATAAATATTCTGAGATGGTGTGTGGGAGTTTTTCCTCATTTTTATTCAATTTATGCCCGACTTTAAAATGTTGTCAAATAAAAATGTTGATTGAAATGACTGGAGCTGCACTTAGAGATTTTAAAATTGTCAACACCATGTGAGAGAAGCTGTTTATAGTGACAGTATAAGCTAAGCTATTTCTTTTTTTCCCCCCAATATGACATGAAAGCAGCATCAGTTTTAACTTTGCAAAGTGTAATTTTTTTATGTTGAATGCCTGAAGTGAACAGTGCCCCTAAGAATGGTAAATTACAGCTAAGTTAAACCTGGATTAGCTGATTTTCTTGGCTATAGCTTTAAGCCAAGTTAAAGGTGCAGTGTGTAGATCAAGGGCGGAGTTGTGGGTTTAACCGATGAAGCTCACTTCCGCGTCTGAAAAACTGCAATGCCTTGGCTGACGCTGGGTACTGGAACCAGAAGTCACTCCCATGTTAAAATGCCAGACTTTACAGCTTAAAAAAAACATGTTTACAGCCTGGTACTTTTTTTTTTTTTTTTTTTTTGGTATCTACCAAGTTTCCTCCTCCCGTGAGCACCGTTTTCGTGTTATTAAAACTTAAAATTCAGGGGCGTGGTTACATTGAGTGACAGGTCTTTTAGAGAGTCATTGACTCTTTGCTAAGCATCGGCTGGGCTAGGCCAAATATGGAAAGTACATACCCACAGAAACCCAAGATGGCACTGTCCATTCATCCATAGGATGAGCTTCAAATCAGACTCGCCAAACCAGTGGGTGACGTCACGGGTGCTACATTATTATATGCTACACATATTTTTTTTTACAGTCTATGGTGAATGGCTGTAAAAAGGACTTGGCAGAAATAACATCCATCCATCCATCCATCCATCCATCCATCCATCCATCCATCCATCCATCCATCCATCCATCCATCCATCCATCCATCCATCCATCCATCCATCCATCCATCCATCCATCCATCCACCCACCACTTAATCACTTGAAAATTAGAACTGTTGTGTTTTAGTCATCTTCGAATAAGCCTCTTATATCTACATAGGAAGTGGGTCCTCTTCCATGGTGCCCACCATGTTGTATCGTAATGTTTCTACAGTAACCCAGAATGGACAGAAAAGGCACTGACTCTAGAGAAGGCCTTTTTCAGGTTTTTTTGTGCAAATTTCATAGCCAATGTCGGTTCTCCAACATGTTTGAAACAGAGCGGCGTATTAACTTGGTTGCAATTTGAAACTTCACCACTAGATGTCACTAAATCTTTTATATAGTCATAAACAATAGGTTGTCAGAATTTAATCAAGTGTATACTGAAAAACTTTAATGACATGTTGACATATATTTCAATGAATGTGTCATTTAAATTATTTGGCTTTCTAAACCGTTTAAAAGAGGAGAAACTAACTTATTTCTGGAGGTGGTTGTAGTTTTGGTGTGTAGTGGGTTAACTGAATGCAGATCAGAAGAATATGAAGTCAGCAAGCTCAAAGTGACAATGTTGTGCGCACTGTTGCATGCCCTGCTCCGCAACTGTCTCGCTGTCTCAATTTTTCCCACGTACCTCTTGTCTTTCAAACAAACAGGTGTAGAACAAAACACTCCTGCCCTCCTCCCTCTTTACCTCCCACTTCCTTCCCTCATCCCCCCCGTCTCCCTCCATCTCCCTCCACCTGTGCAAATGTCAGCCTTCACATCCTCTGCTATCAAAGGTTCTACAGTCGCAGCAGGATCCACCCGAACCTGACTTCTCCTCTCACATCATACAACTTCACACAACAAGGTAACGGAGGCACCAAGAGAAACATTTGCTCTCCCTGAAACACCGAAGTGCTTTGACTGAACAAACAAGCTCTGAATCAACCTGAACACAAAATTTACACATGACACACGTCACGCTTCACCTTCTATCAAGTTCAGATTTAGTAACACGTAAATATTAACAAAGGACTATCTGTAGTCAGTGTCACTATCAGTATCATAGAAATCAGAATCATGATAACCCAAAAGACAGCAAAATTAAAGCTGACATTACCTCCTCCTGACAAAGTAAGAAGTCAGAAAGAATGTTACACTCTGAGGGAGATATTACCCTTGAGGATGTCATATTGATGTCATCTCTGTCTCTCTTGAAGTCTGAAAGATGTGTTTACTAGTCATGGCATGTCATCCAATATGTGATTTCAGACTTGTTCTATTTAATCTGGTTGAATTGGTGAGTTTTTTTGTGCAGGTCTGAACATAATACTCACCAAACAACGATACTGACGGAAACCCTTTCAGAAGATGATCATGGTCTAGTCCCAAACTAATTAAGGAACATTTAGTTTGTGGTGGGAGTGTGATCCAAACTTGATCTAGATACCAAGTAACACTGAAACTTCGCCTGTCAAACGATACCTACAATCGATCCACAGCTAGAAAATATGACTAGTCGTATGGACTTACTCGCAGCCAATCAATGCAGGAGTTCTTTGATTTAATGCAACATGTGGTTGGCTCACTGCCACAGCAGCTACAAGCCATCTGTGGTGATGAAGTCATGGTGAATTTGAGTTATTGTGCTTAGTACCACCTAAACACTCTAAAGTGCGGTTACACTACACACGTGTTACTGTCACCGGATAAAAGCAAGTGTCCAACATGTGTAATGGATATTGAATGCAGCAGTCAATTGATATTGGTATCACTTTATGTGTACTTGGATTGGTGCTGGTATCGTCATTTTTCATAAACTTTACCCAGTCCTCCCAACTACTATGGGTGTTCTGTAGGTTTGAAGTTAATGATGTAATTTAATGTAAGAAGTTGTCATTGAGGGTATTCATCAAATTTCAGTTGTCATTCTGAGAAATTATGTTATACCTCTAGTTTACTTAAGAAATAATTTACATTGACCACAAACTTTAACAAGTCCACTAAAATCAGAGATGTAACTGCTAAATTAGTTAGCCTAGCAACCAACCTGTTAGCACTGGTTAGGTGATTTGCAGGTCACTAAATGTCTGGGTTCAATTTTAACCTGTTTGAAGCTAAAGGACCCTAATACACATCTGTTTCTACTGGTCTCTGTACATTGTGTGTTATAAAGCACAAAACCATGTTTTATTGTATAGGGTGGGTGGTGGCATGTCAGTTGGTAGGCTAGTGTGTTTCAGTGGTGCATAGACCTACATATTCGTTTTTTGGGGGGCTATATAGATGCTAGTTTTCCAAAATCTAAGTTCCATTGACAGTTACTGCTTCAACAATGTATAAATGACTGTATTTCAAAGTATACAGTTCAAATCTTGTGTTGAAAACAGTAGCCATACATATCAGACATCTAACAATTTTCACTTTTTAACATAACTTAGCCTGATTTTTGGCCTACATATCATAAAATGAAGATTTACTGTACTGTCTTGGTGAGTAGTGTCACATAAGTCTTAGATGTAAAAGAAAATCACCACAGATCAGTAATCTGGATCACTAAAAGTCTTCCCCACTAACCTCGTTGACAACCGTGACATGATTTCATAGCTACGATGGCGGTCAGTGTGAACAGTGAGAGTGTCACATCTCTTTCATTCTCACAAGCCTTTCACGTTTTGCTGATAAAAGGTTTTTCTGCGCACATGTGATTTAAAAAAAAGAAAGAAAGAAAGAAAATCCTGCGTGAGTGTGTACGTGTGAGGTGGCGGGCTCCTGTCAGTGGGATGTGGAGTACAGAGGAGATCTTTAGCCCTCGTGGCGTCGTGGCCCTTTGGAACTCACTGTAGTTAATTAGTGGCATGGCCTCGGGACTTTTATCTGCTCTGTGTACAGGACTACAAGAGAGGAGGGGTGTGTGTGTGAGGGGGGGAACTGCTGTGACCTATGCGTGTCTGTTTGAAGTGGGTTTATAAGTGTAGCTAGCTACTGAGCTGGTTACATGTTTGCGTGCCGTGTATCTGTGTGTAGGCTATGTGTGAGGGTGTGTGTTTGAGAGGACTCATCATCAGGGTCTTTGAGAGATGATAAGAGCTCGGCTGAGTGACGCTTGAAGAGCTGGAAAGAGGAAGTGAGGGAGTGGAACAAGGCATCAGAGCTCAATTCAGTCCCGGCAGCGTGAAGAAAGAAAGGAAAGGGAGGGGATGAAGAAGAGGTCACTTCACTCTCACTGATCTAAACAAGAGCTCCCTAATCACTAACATTTGATTTTCCCCTTTAATTCTGCTCTATTGAAGCTAATGTGGGTAGAAATTAGTCTCTCTTCACTCGGGGATTTCTCTCTGTAGGGAGGTGCTCCTCGTTTGAGTCAGATGATTGGTTTTTTTGCTTTTAAACTCTAATACTTTTGTCTAGAATTGTACACCAACTGTTTTTTTTTTTAACCCTCCCACTGTCTTTGGGTCTAGGAAGGGCAGGAGGAAAAATAGAAGGATGGAAGGGCAGGAGGAAGGAAGAGAGGAAAGAAGGAAGGAGGTAAGGAAGGGATGGAGGGCAGAAAAGAACGGAGGAATGAAGGAAGGATGGCGGTAATAAAGAAGGAAAGAAGGGAGTGAGAAAAAAGGAGGGAAGTGAGGAGAGAAGGAAAGGAGGGAGCAAAGAAATGAGGAAAGCAGGAGAGGAGAGAGGGACAGAAGGAGGCAAAGAAGGAAAGAAGAAGGAGTCAATTAAACTGTGAATATGATAGTCAGGGTTTAAGTTTCTTTTCTTTATTATTGCAATGAAGAAAACACATTTAGTCCACTACTAAAAAAGCAATACATGTGATTTATGTTAATCCGATGAGTAAAAACAACCTCTAACGAACTAGACTTTGGTGCCTGTTCAAGACACATCTCTCTTCCATCAAGCTGGATCGGGTCACTCTTATTTTCTGCCCTGTTGCTTTGGATAAAAATATCACCTAGTGTAATATTACCCCTGTTATAAAAAAAGATGGCGGTGAAGTGACCTGTGTGTGTGTTTTTTTTAGAAAGGCAGAGGGGTTTGAATGAATAGAAATGATCCACCCACTGTCGAGTATTGTGTAGATGTGTTTAAAATATAAAGTGTGAGTGTTTCTGTTTCATTTTCTGACATACACATGAAGCGTGAACTTTTTTATACGGAAAACAGAAACCAACATAGGTTGATGCAATTGTGATGTTTAAAACCCCCTGGCAGTGGAGGGAAAATACCAGTCAGAGTTGTCAGTGAGTCATTTTAGAAGATCATTACTGTGTTGATGTGTTTTGATTGTACACATCACTTTCATTATCATTATTACCCTGTGAAAATGCAGCTATTAATAATGACTAATCAGTTCAGCAGAGAAGACACAAATCAGGGTAAAGTGACTTGACTCATTTGATTCTTAAAGTTTTCTCTATTCATAAAAACCAAATGATCAACAAATTAATAATCATAATTGTTGTGATTTCCTTCCAAATTGCACATTACTCCCACTGTCTGACATTTATTTAAAGGCAAATAATTCAGACATGCATGATGTATCATGTAGAAATGCTAGCAGATGACATAAAATAAATATTACAGACCTTATCAAATAATGTTTCATTTTTATCATTCTTGCCACTTGGGAATATTAATAATACAAAGGCTCTTTATGAATGACTTGGAAACCACGCCGTCTTACATGTACATGATAAATGATACATGATAGTTTATTTATGACTGTAAGTTGAACTATATATTTCCCCATGTATACTAATTATTGATTTGTTTTTGATATTTCATGTGTAAAATTGTGAAAATCAAGCAAGATTTTCCCACATAGCTGAACAAGAGTAATGTTAGAGGTATCTTAAAAAAAATTATAGATACATAGATATTAGGTTTTTGTATGAAGGTCAGTCAATCCTTTGTTTCATACTGCCAAAATTTTACATAGTGTTAAGCACAGCTAAAATTTTAACAAGTTAAAAACAGCCATGACACTTGTTGATAATCTTCTTGGCTTGTACATGATAGCTCAACACAGCTGATTTCTTTTTACAATGGCGCCCTCTTGTGGCTGTTTTTAATAACCAGAATTAATTTGCTGCAGTAAGAGATGAGCAGGTTACTAATGATTTAAAAATTGGAAATTATTATTAACCATAATAAAGCAAGCTCAGATTTAGCTTTTTTTTTAAATAAAGTAACTGTGTTTTGACACTTTATTTTTTATACATTCATTTTATTCATTTGTTGTGAACATGTAAAATAAAAACAGACACATCTTTGAGTTTTTTTTTGTATGTTTATTTTTTAAACTTTTTTTTCTTTAAAAAATGACAAGGTCCAAGTGTTTTGGAAGCCCCGCCCTCTCCCTATGTTCCCCAGCCGGCCAGCTCGACTCTAAGCAACCAGCAAAGAAAAATAAGTCATATGGACAATTGATAATATACACCCCATATACAGCAATACATAGTGGTCTACCATGTTAATATGCAAACCTCTAATGAGGCTTCAATTCAAACTGTTGCCACTGATATGGTTCATTTCAATAGCAACTTTCAACCGATGACGGTTGTGTTTTCGACTAGTGTGGGTGGGGTTCAGGTTGCCGTGGCGATGCGGCGACGCCACCTACAGCTGCCTTTCTTTTTCGTGCCATCCGTCAATGGCTCAGCTGATCAATAATATAACACCAGGTGGCTTTCGCTCCGCCAGACGGCTCTAAGATTGACCTGAACGCTTCTCCCCCCTCTTTTTACCAATCAGATTCAGCATAAGTGCAAAGTTTAGGAGGCACTGACACACGCACGACGCTATCTCGAGGAGCCTGAGTTAACGCCGTTGACTGACCCTCATCAGCTCAGGTCTGTGGAACCGTTTTGCGAGGGTTGAAATGACCTTACAGTGAACTGCGACCACCCGTCGATTCACTTTGACCTGGTTAATGCAGGACAGAAAAAAGATGGGATTCTATCAGCGTTGTCTGTGAACAGTCTGCTGCTTGGATCCCCATAGAAGTACAATTCAAACGTAACTCACAGTCCACCAAGTCCTTTCTATGAATTTCATTTCTATGTTCCTTGCTCATTTTCACCTCATCCTGAATAAAGTAACAGCCAGTGAAAAGACAGGGCAAACTGTGTGTGTGTGTTTGTGTGTATGTATGTGTGTGTGTTTGCATGTGCCAGTGACTCCTGCAGTGGTAGAGACAGCATAGAGAAGGTTTCTGTATGTGCGTGAAATAAAGACGGAGCCTGTACACAGTGTGAGCGAGCGCGCGTCCCTCTGCGGAGCGGGCGGGCTGGGCTACAGACACGCCTCCCAGTGCAGCTGCAGGTCCGTGCTGTCCAGAAAATCGGCCGAGAAGACGCTCGGCGGAGTGTGAGGCGCCAAGGGGGCCAGGCTTGTGCCCCCATCTCCTTCCCCTGGTCCGCCTCCTCCGTTTCTACCCCCTCCGCTGCTCCCGCTCCCCCCGCCGCCGCTCCCCACCATGGAGATGTCCAGCCAGTCCATGCTGTCAAGTGTGGGGTCACCAAAGTCTAATCCCGTAGAATGCGGGGAGAAGCCCAGGTCGGACGTGTCCATAGGGGAGGGAGGGTGGTCCAGGATGCTAGCCGTGCTCAGCATTTGGCTGTGGAGGTCATCGATCAGCGTCAGGCCGCCGTCTGGCTCCACGCCCAGCAGCGGGGCGCCTGTGGTGCTCTCCAAGAAGTCCTCCAGGCGTCCGCTGCTTGTGCAAGACTCCGCTATGGAGGAGGGTTGGGGGGAGATGAGGGGAGAGGTCGGGGTGGGAGGGGAGAGGTGGAGTGGGGACGGGGGAGAGGATGGGGAGGGCGGGTCGGAGTGGAGTGGGGCGAGGGAGGGGTCGGGGTTGGCCTTGAAACCGGGGATTTCTAGGGAAAACAAAGGAAGTGTGATTGGTACAGGCGAAAGAATGACAACATCTGGACGACAATGGTGTTTCGTGACAGGTGTTCTTACCTCCGCTCTTGAGCAGGATGTCAAACAGGTCGTCCATCTGCTGACTGTTCACACCGTTCTCCTGCTAACAGAGAGCGATGTGGTGTTATATTTAATATCTACATCTACATTTTAGAAGCTAGAATGATCATTTCTAATAGTTAATTAACTCATTAACTAATTTTGGCTCTTATTTGAAGTAGATAACTGATGCATTTGTGTAGCATTTGTCTTTAATCTATTTAAAACATCAAATAGTTAAAGTTGGTGTCAGTCACATTTAGAATCGAGGAAACCAAAATAAAGGCGTGATTCTCACTTTGTCTCGTCTGGAAGCACTAGACTGACTTTTTTTTTTTTTTCAGTCGTTCTACCTCCACATATCTCACGCCTGAATGCAACAACTTTGAACCTCTCTCTGGGGATTACCAAAAGTAGACAGTAGTTAAATTTAAATTAAGAAGAAGTAGAGCTGGCAGACTGAGACGAAAAAAAAAACATACACACACACACACAACGTGACACAAAAAAAGAAGAAAGGAGAACCTCCTAAAAATTTTTTTTTAAAAAGAAAGGAAAATGGAAGAAGAAATATAGAAAAAGGTCAATATTTAAAAAAAAAAAAAAAAGAGATGGGAAGAAAGTCTGGAGGACATACTTTGGAGCGCTGAGTAGGAAGGGAGGTGTTGGGTTTAGGAGAGGGAGGGGTAAACAGTGTGTGCCGGTCGTAAGGCGGACACACCTCCTCTCTCTGCCAGGGTGGAGTGATGGAAGTGATGAAATGAGGAAGAAAGAGGAGAAACAAATAAGAGAGGGAGGAAAAAAAAGGTCAATGAGGTTTTTAAAGAGGCAGAGATGAAATGATGATGGGAAGTTTTGATGAGTCAGAGGTGGCGTTACCTTGAGGGATGAGATTATGCTGCTTTGGCTTTCGCTGTCCGACATTTCGTCGAAGAAAGGCTGCAGGTTGGGCGGAGCGGTGACTGACTGGCCGGGTGGTGGAACGACGCTGGTGTCCACGTGCAGCGCTGCCTTCTGTCCCTGAGAGGAGGAGAGGAAGGAAAGTGATTAATGAAACTGAACTTGCTGAACACTCTGGTCAGGTCTTTTTTGTGAATGTCACACTGCTGTTACACATCAGTTTGATTTATGATGATTTGAAACTGTGATAGTGGAGACACCTAGTGGCAGAAAGTAGTAATACCATGAAAGATAGTTACATTACACGGCCCACATATACACATTTACTGCTTAAAAAACTTAAAATATAAAAACTGCAGATTCACTTTCTGCTGATTAGTATTTAACTGCATGTCTTCTACAACTTTAAGTTCTTTCAAATCATGGATGAAGACTTTTCTATTTGCAAAATTTGAAGGTTAATATCTGCACTGTAAGTTGTTATTCTACCATTTACTTTTAGCTTAATCTTATTTTAAGCTCGAATTTAAAACATTTAATTTAATTTATGCACAAATAAGATTAAAATAAAGGCAAAAACAAGTGAAGAACTACATATTTAAAAAGTAAAATCTGCAATTAAAACATATGTATGAATACAATATAATAAAAGTTTACTGTATAAAAGGTAGACCTATAAATAACTAATCACTAGTGAAGCAAAAGTGAAAGATTCGGCATTTTAAAGTTCCAATCTACAATCCATTGATAACATATGGAAAATATAATTATAGGAAGTCAAATAATGAGTTTGGTAACTTGCAAAAACAATCACAATAAATAAAAAAAATTGTCCATCATACCTTTTTGATTGGCTGGCTCACAGGCTCGGCCTCTTTCTGCTCTTTCGATTGACTGTCAGTGCTGGGCAGTTTACTCGGAGTCGACTGCAACCTCTGAAAAAAACAAGGACGTCACTGATGAGTGTGTGTTCCCGGAACATGACCCCAAAACGTGTCACATTGTAGATTAAGTTCCACCGTACCTGCAGTGTGATGCGTCCATTGGTTTTGGCCGCTGATGACACACCGTTCTGCCCGTCCGTGGTGTGGCTGGTGAGGGCGATCAGGTAGTGGTTGCCGTTGCTGTCGGTAACCAGTGTGGGCGTGCCGTGGGCCTTCAGGAGGTCTAATGAAATGGTCTGAGTGATCTGAGTGCCGTTCTGTTGGTTGATGAAGACTGGAGTCACCTGGAAAGAGAACGTAAACTTATCCATATTCATCTTATGCTAAGTTACGCTGAGCTTATTCAGCTTAACTGTTATTTTGATGTTTTTCTTGAATGTGAGGATGTTGTGGTTATATTTCAGTTAGTATGTGAAACTGAAAAAAACACTTTAAGATGGCAGATGATAAATGTGAGTATCTGTGGTCATTACCTGTTGTGTGGTAACAGTTGCCGTCTGCTGTTTTTGCCTCTGTTGTGCCTTCAGCTGCTTCTTCTGTTGCGTCTGGTTCACGGCGGGTTTCTGAGTGGCCGCTGTCTGATTCTGGATCTGCACCTGGACCTGTTTCAGCTGCACCTGGTTCTTCTGCTGAGCCTGGAGCTGCCCTTGTGTTTGCTTCAGCTGGTTCTGCTGTGCCAGCTTCTGCTGATTGAGTTTCTGCTGGGTCAGTTTCTGCTGCGCTAGCTTCTGCTGTAGCTGCTTCTGTTGGGTTTGCTGGATGATGAGTTGCTGCAGTTGCTGTTGCTGGTGGAGCAAGATTTGAGCTTCTTTCTTTTGTTGCTGCTGCTGTTGTTGTTGCTTTGTAGGGTTTGATTTGACTTCGGCCGCTTTTTGCAACTGCGTCTGACTTTGCTGCTGCTGCTGCTTCTGTTGTTCAGCTTGTTGGACCTGCAGCCGGTGGATCTGCTGCAGCCTGATCAGAGTCTCCTGAGAGCACTGCATGGGCTGGGCCAGTTTCTTTATCTGGGCCTCCTCCGTCACTCCCTCCATCCCCTCCTCAGTCTCCAGCTCCTTCTTCACCTTCACTATGAGGCCATTGGGGAGAGTAGGTGGTTGTATGGCTGAGGCTTTTATCAGAGTTTGTGGTTTGGTCTCTGAGGATATCGTTCTCTTCTCGCTCCCTTCTTTCTCCAGCACTATTCCGCCCGTCATCTTGCCCTGCTCCAGCTGGGACCTGAGGGTCTCCACTAGCCTCTGCTTCTGCCTCAGCATCCGGGTCAGCTCCTCGATCTGTTTGTCCTTCTCTTGAAGCATCTGGTCTTTGTCCATGGAGAATGTATCCATGGCTACTCCAGACAGGGGTTCAGGAGGCTGACCCGAGGTGGATGAAGTCCTGGAGAGGCTGCATGAGCTCTGGGTTTCCTCTTTGACCATAGAGAGCGGCTGCGAGAGTGGAGAGACATTCGAAGGGTGCTGAGGAGAGTGGTGGAGGGTGAGCTGGGTCAGGGGTGAGCTCACCTGGAGGATAAGAAAGTAGAAAGAGGTGGTTAGGGTTTAAAAAAAAAGGCTTGTGGGTACATGAACATTTTTAATCTAATCAACATCTCACCATCTCTCCAAACATGTCTCCATTACAGCTGGTCTCATCCGGACTCATCCCTGTTAACGACCGTTCAGACGGAGTGGGCGACACCGGCGGGCTTGAGTTGGTGCTACCGAAGCGCATGACTCTCCCAGGAACCGTATGAGCCAAAGGGGAGAAAGCAACTTTAAAACCGCCCTCTCCCGACTGGTCGGAGGTGACGGTCGTGGTCGGGGAGGACGCGATGGTGTTAACGGCGGAGGTGGCGCCCTGCTGGCCGGGTTGCGATATGCCATTTTTCAAAACGACTGTACCGCTACCGCTGTTTTGCTCTTGGTAGTTGCGGAGCCTCTCGATGAGGTCGTTCTTGGTGCCTGAGACGGTCAAACCACGTAATTTCAGTTCCTGCTTCAGCTCAGCGACCTGTAGGATGGGAAACCAGAACAGCAGTGAGAAAGCAGATATTGACTCAAAGTGAGAGAACAACAGATATGTGTGAGACAGAGTCCAGGGGAACGTCTGTTAGCCTGAACTCTAAAGGTCATAGACAACAGTCATATTTTGTGAATAAAGCAGTTGTGTCATTTTCGAACAGTTCCTTATCATTCATTGAAATGATAAAATAAGCTACTCTTTTTTTAGGGTTTGGGTTAATTTGTACTCAAACTTAAAATTCTTAGTAGTTTCATTTCTGCTGAATTTTGTGTGTGGGAAAGTTTTACATATTCCAAATTAAATGGCATTAAAAAGAGGCAGCCAACATGTTGCATTAAAAAGATGATCTCATTCATTTTAGTTTCCTGTGGCGTAGCAGATGTTTTAAGAATTCCATATTTATGATGTTCGGTAATGTTGTCTCTTTAAATTACTTTGAACTCGTCCAGGTTGGCTGGCAGAGTGCTGGGCTTGACTCCTCCCACTGCCGTTTGGCTCTGCCGCGCGGTCCCGCTCTGATTGGAGGGGGCCGAGGTTGTTGTCGTGGGAACACTGCGGGAGGGGGAAGGGCCGGAGTTGCTTGTGGGAGGCTGCTCGGTCGGTGGCCTGAAGGGGAGACGAGAAGAAACAGTTGTAGTATGTAGTATTTTTCTGACTAAGCAGGAAACGCTTTAACAGAAACTAATTGTAAAAGTTTAAATGGTTTCAATGCATTTTTTTTACCCTCACTTTTCCTGCACGCGATTGCTTAAAATGCTACTATTCAAGTTTTTGTCACCAATCACCGACTCTTAATTTAAACTAAGCGTATGTCATACATGAATCACATTTTTTTACTGTCAAGGCACATCTGTTACATCTGTTTTTAAAAGATTATTTCTACGTGTGGCTCCAGGCTCTGAAGACTCATCCGAGAGCCAATAATGGGGAAGAAAGAAGTTCAGCAGAGAGGTCGTGATGGAAACGCCTACAACCATTTTCATAAAGGCCATGTTACTAGTTTTAATATGAGGAAGAAAGAGGAGGGCGTTCATGTTAAAGCCCTGCAGTTAACTCAATCTCACTTCCACACCACAAAAACATGTGTAACTATACACGTATGCTGTCATGCGCGACGCTCACTTGGGAGGGGCGGGCAGGATGGTGTGGTAGTTGTAGTGCTGCTGTTGCTGACTGAGGATCTGCAGCTGGAGGAAGAGCTGCTGCTGATGGAGGAGCTTAGCGTAGGAAGAGTCCATCTGAGGCGGACGCTCCTTGTCTGCCTTCTGGTCCGGAGGGATGTACTGGTGGTACTTGAGCTTCTTCACCTTTACAGAGAAAAGTGAAAAAAGAAAGTTAAAAAAGGGTGGTTCTCTTTCACACTTACATAAGATCAAGATGTTACATACCTGGTTCCTCTATGTCTATTTTTAAATGCAAAGAAGTACTATAAGATAACAAAAAAAAAGTGTATACAGCTGAGCATGTTCAGTACGTATAGACGCACAGAAAGTATTCAAATTTAAGAAAAGGCATTTGTCTAAGGGGGTTTTGAGGATAATGTGGTTGAAGAAAAGCCCGAGTATCTCTTCCTCTTCTACCACTAATCTTTCTTTGTGTTATTGCTACTTGCCAAAATGTTGACAACCTTGTTCTATAAATTAAAAAAAACAAAACCGCAGCTTTTTAAATGGCTCTTTCATATCTAAGGAGTCACTTTCATTTCTCAGTCAGTTTTGGAATGACTGATGAATGACCGAACCCCACCTTCTTTCGGAAAAATGTCCATTCCTCAAAAAGCTGAACCACAGTCATAAATCTCTCTTTAAAAAATGATGATCTTTATACTTTTATTTAATTTCCTGTGTCAGTGCGTTTTGGTTTTTTTTTTCAAATGAAAATGCAACATTGAACTTACTGACCTTGGGTTTGCTGTCCTTTGGTTTCTTAGGCCTCTGTGGAGGACGGTCTGAACTCGTCTTAGCCTGAGACTGCTGACAGAAACCGTGAGAAAATCGGGACGGGGAGGAGGAAATAAAGAAATGAATGAGATGAGGGAGGGTTTAGACAGTTATAGCTGCTCCACAAATAGAGATTAGGGTTAGATTTAGTCAAAGTCATCAAATGCTCAGCTCGAAAAAACAAAAACAAAACATCTGTGATATAACTCCAGGTCCTGCACCTTGATATGTCCGGAAGAGGGGCGGGAGGTCACTGTAGTCCCCGTTGTTCCGTTTGTCACTTTCGGGACTGGGGAGACATCTGATCCATTCACCTGGGGAGGAGGTGGTGGAGGAGGTGGAGGAGGGGGCTGTGTAAGGAACTGAGAGGACACAGTATATTAGTTGTGTGATTATGTTTATAACGCCTTCAGCTCCGCTCTCTCTTGATTTGATTTTCACACTGCCATGGTACCTGTGTGGGGGAGATGTCCCCGTTCTGGGTGAGTGTGTCGGCAGGGGACAGCTGCGGGACAGCGCTCAGGGGAGAGTCGTGATTGGTTAGCTGGTCTGGTGACAGTGCGTCGCTGCTGTCTTCATCTAAGGACGAACTCTCTCCCCCAGCTCCCTTTGGGGAATCTGTGACAGAGGAGAAACATTAAGTAAAATGTTACCCATCAATTTAAAATCTATCATCATGATTTACACAGTTATGATATGACTCAGTGTGAAGGAACTAAGGCAGCTGTTGTGTCATTTTTAGGTGCTTCTGCTCTGCGGCCAGTAAATGACTGAACACGCCTGATAAATTTAGAGATTCTCACAGTCGCAGTGACCAGGGGGCGAACCAGTACATTTCCTGCCCTCTTCACATTAAACACTGTAACACACTCACACAGCAAACTTCTAAAAGGAAATGACTAACCTTAAAGAAGTTATACAATACTCTATGTTCTGCTGTTTCAAAACATACTTAGTTCTCACCGAGCACAGTGATGCAATAGCTCTTAAGCAATATGTGTGTGTGTGTGTATCATGAGTTTGCACATGCACTGTTACAATACTGTATTACAAATATGTGGAGATACCTGGATGTTGTAATCTCATAGCTAAAGGTCTGTTTAGACTGAATGAAATTTTAGAGGTGGCACAACTAGACATACAGTCACCTGAGTGATGAAGAGGAACAGAAATTCAAGAAACATCTGTCAGTAAAGTCAATAATTTAGTGTGTTTCCCTTCACCAGCATGCTTGTTTGAGTTGCTTTTGCTTAATCTGTACTCTTTGTCTTTTTACATGATTCAATCTGACTAAATGGCGGTGTCTCAATATATGTACATGTATGAGTGTATACATATGTGACTGCACTATGCGGTCACATGCTTTTTGTGTGTGACTGTAATGTGCGTGCATCTAACCTGGAAGTGCTTACTGAATTTGTCCGTGTGCTTTGTGCATTTTAAAAACTCAATAACAGTGCCTGGTTAGTAAGTGTGTCTGTGTACAACTGTTTGAATGTGTGCATTTACCCAGCGGTGAGTGCTGCAGAGGGCAGTTGACAGACAGTATGTTCTTGTGAACCAGCTCGATGGGACCCGGTCGGTGGGAGATCTTGTCGTTGAGGTCGTCGGCCAATCGGGCTCGCTTCAGCTGCAGCTGCTTGGCCTGCAGGGAGGGCTCCGCGGACGTCTCTGTGGACAACACAGAAGCACAACATGTAGGCAAAACCTACTGTAAATCACTCGGCAAAAAAAATCTACTTGGTTTACACAGAGTACAACGTGACCCATTTGAGTGTTCTCAGCTGATCAACAAATACAGGAAGTTGGCTTTCTGAAGATTACTGATAATAAGTTTAAAGGTCTTTTTTTCTTTTTTAACACTTCCTGTATTTCAGTTAAAGCTCAATTTAAAAAAAAACAAACAACCTAAACAAAGCTAAACCAAAAGTGCTATCTTATTTAATTGGTATCTCATGAAGTCAAGGCAACGACCAAATATCAAATACCATGACGCAAACAAACATGTTGCTTAATAAATACATTACACAGCAACAGTTCACTAGAACCCTGCAGACATTATTGCAGAACAAAGGAAAATAGAAACCTTTTAACTCAGTTTCCATGCAAATATGAAGCAGAAACTTTGCATTTATCACATAGCTTTGAACTAGTTCTGTTTTCTTTACTGTTTGCTTCCTTTTTAAATGAACTTTCATACATTTTTTTTCACCTCCACTTTTCTGACATGTCAAAAGAAAATGAGTCCAACAAAGCCGTTAGACTTAACTCATTGTACTTAAAAATGACACAAAACTCACCCTCCAGAATGTGCATCCTAACCAGCTCCGAGCGCTCCGGACGACACCGGATCTTCCTCTTCAGATAGTCTTCGGTCTGTGCGCATCAAAGTAGAGAAGAGACAACATCCTTAATTGACTTCTGCTTTAATATTAAAATAAATGATTTCTCTGTTGCTGCCTTCGAAACAGCTGATGCAACATCGCAGTTGTCACACTGTGTCTGCTGCTGTGGCTTTTTTTTTCTTTTTTTTGGCACCTGTTTGTTTTTTGGACTGTTTGTTGACGGCAATGGCAAAAAAAAAAAAAAAAAAAAAAAA
>JANJYP010062510.1:0-11067 GCA_024605115.1 Rastrelliger brachysoma
TGAGCAATGCTTTAAATGGCAGCAGGGGATGAATCTAGAAACTGACCATGAGTTTCATCACTGTGTTTACAAATATGTGGTATTTGCCCTGCAGGTCTTCAACCTCTGAAGGGAGCAGAATTCTTATTTCAGTTCTGAAAAAAGGCAGACTTGAATATTTAACAAGGTGGAAATGTTAAATAAACATCCAAACATCCTGCAGGGTTGTGCTTCTGTGGCACGTTGTTTTAATCTCGGTCAGTTTCTCTTGTCCTACTGCGAGACAGAGCCGCCAGTTCACTTCTACACAAACACATTCCTGTAAATCAGGATATCAAGCAGTGTTTGTTTGTGTACACAAGCGCTGTTCTCTCAGTCAGTACACTTTTTTGTGTCTCTGAGCCTGCCAGGAGGTAACTCTGGCAAATGGACTGATTCAAAGGCTCCACTTATAATGATGCAACGTCACGCTGATGTTCTTTTAAAAGGAAAAAAAAAACCCAACTAGTTGTAAAGTAATGTGCAATAAAGTAATGTGATTTGGAGGTGAAGGAATTAGAAGGTTAGCTTTGATTTATAGTAAGGGTAGTGATTTAGTAGGGATTGCCTAGTTAACCGATATAAAAGAGGATACATTTCACAATTAAGAATACTTTGCCATTCCATAGTCAGCAGTAAGTTAAATTATCCTGATCACATCAGCAAAAATGTATAAAACCAACTAAAGCTGTTAGGAACACTTTGGGCAACCAAATATAAAGTTTGGATGTTGAAGAAGTTTTATATCCACATTCAAAGCAAGCAATGCATTTATTTATGTTCCAAATGTACACTAAATCAAGCAGCACTGTCAACCCCCGTGGTGGTATGGTAAGAGGTGGGTGATAACCAGTAGAGCAGGGTGGAAGCAGTGGTGTATGAAGCCATAGGTACCACCGTAGGAGCCCTGCCTCTTATCAGCAGTGATGAAGCTTGTTATGTATCTTCAGGTGTCGCCTGCCCCCTCCTTCCACTGGTGCCTAATTGTGTTGTGGTTTCATAAACCAATTAAGTTTGCTGAGGAGGAAAAGGTTTGGAGAAAGTGTTTTGGTTTATTGGACATTTTAAATGACTTTCTTCTTACTTTTATGCTCATGTAGATTCCTTGAAGGTCTCTGGCTGCCAGTTGTTCCTGTTCTGCAAACCCTGCACATTTTGCAGACAAATACACTATGCATAATTTCTGTAAAGAGAGCATTTTTGCAGATAATGTTATCACGGGGGGGTGGGGGTGGGGGTGAGCACAGATACTGAATAATTTGAATAATTTGAATTAGTAATGTGGCTGGATAATTCTGAGATGTAGTCAACCATTACATCCACACCATGAAATTCCTCCAGAGACAAAATATGTATGGTTTTACAATACACAAAGAAAATGTGCTTGTAAAGAGCGAAGCTGTTAAACTTTAAGACATATTTTAAAGAAGGGTTTTAAGACACTATCTGTATTGCAATATTAATCTAAAGCTCCCAGTTTACAACAATCACATCATAGATGTAATATTTCTTTTTAAAGTTGTCTGGTGCTCTGCAGCACATGCAGCAGCAACCATAAGAGGCCTGGTGCTCTTGTGAATGTGTGTGTGAAATAGTGCTACGCTTGGCTCCATCTCTTCAGGTTTGATGGTGCTTCATAGTCAGCAGCTCCCTCTGATATGAGCTGGGCTGTGAGCCACATGATGATAAGCGCTAAAGGAGAGGACAGCTGTGAGAGTGAGTGTGAGGGAGAGTGTCGTTATTATGTGAGTGTGAATTATGTTCATAATGAACAATGGTCCAAATTATTGTCATTATAAATTAAATCATCTGATAAATGATTTTTCATTTGTAGAGAAAATCATTCGTGCTCATACCAAAAAACAGTAATATGGAGTGATGACGAGTGTAGGAGTAAATTTAATTTTAATAAAAGCTCAGAGAAAACCTGATACATGAGACTTATGAAGGCCAGTACCCTGCAGTTCATGAGATACTGAATCCCTCTTCTCTAATGAAGGAAGTTCTGTTTGCAGTGGAGGATCGTGGATTCTCTCTTCTGTTCTGCATGATGGCACATAATGGTCATGCAGTTAGATCAGCTCCTTGTTGATAGTTCATATTGTTCTGCCCCCCAGCCCTTTTCATATAGCCCATTCAATATAGGAATATTCCCCCATTATTCTGCCTTGTTGTTTAATATAAAACATAGAAACACAGTATCGGAAAAGCATTGTTGTTTCACCATTAAGTCGAGGTAGAGGAGGTGTAGTCACAATGCCAAATCAACGTGTGTAAGAAGGAGAGCTGGCATTGAAGAACGGTCAGTACTAGAGGCAGACACTGTCCTGATTATGGAATGGTGCTGGCTTTGTTTTGTTCAGTATAAAAAAATAAAACCAGTATAACAAGGGGTCTGATTTTTACTTTTTTGTAACTCAGCAAGCATTTGACTTTCAGTGAGTCTCTTTCCAGACTGGATCTTCACATCAACTAACTAACCCAGGAAAAAGAAATGCAACAACACTGAAAATATTTCACATGCATGTACTATGCATTTAATTTGTAAGTTTATGCATTTAATTTGTAGATTTTGTTTACATGCTCTTATTCTTAACTGTATTTTGTGCACTTCGCCCCATGAAATGTGTTCCGTTTATGTCCTCCTCCTCCTCCTCACTAACCACTGCTATGGAATTAGATTGGTATTTGGAGGATTGCCTCAACAACATTAAGGATTTTAATGTTTTAAATTCTGGGAAATGTGAAACAATTTGCATACTCATGAAATAAACATCAAAAGTGAAATCAGCAGGATAGCCACCCT
This sequence comes from Rastrelliger brachysoma, assembly GCA_024605115.1. Taxonomy (NCBI): domain Eukaryota; kingdom Metazoa; phylum Chordata; class Actinopteri; order Scombriformes; family Scombridae; genus Rastrelliger; species Rastrelliger brachysoma. The sequence goes on from JANJYP010062510.1 coordinate 2,825, forward strand.
TTAAACAGCTTTTTAAACACACACTGCAGAGATCCTGTCTTCCTGAATGTGTACACTTTGTATGTGCACTTCACTTCTAATAATCAGGAAGAGGCTTTATACTTTGCAAGCTACAAGTGGTAAAAGGCAACACAGGATTCTGTCTTTAATGATGATGTTCCTTCAATCAATTACAATGCTAGTAGTGAATGAGCCACAACGAGCTGGTCTTGGATTATTTTATATACACCCATTTCCACACACTGATGCTGCATTTGCTTTGCTGTGATTTGTCTCCTCACAGGAGCCACAGCAGCAGCTGCCAGTCAAATGAGACACAAGTTAACTGTGGTTTGAACTCAGTGCTCTAACTAAGAAATTGAACCTGTCAGAAGAAATAGTATGATGATTTTCTCACACATACATGTGACGCATGCAGAGCAGCATCCTGCTGCTTCTGATTACTTCAGTAGGACTGAGTCAGTTTCAGAGCTGTCGTGATGAAGACTTAGCTCTTCCATACAAGCTGTGGGTGTGTGCATATGCATATGTGTGTGTATGCAACATACACTTTTGCTGTGTCTGTCTCTTCCATGAAAGATTATCTGGCTCCACAGGAGTCCTTCAACAATTTGACAGCTATGAGGGTATGTGTGTGTGTGTGTGTGTGTGTGTGTGTGTGTGTGTGTGTGTGTGTGTGTGTGTGTGTGTGTGTGTGTCTCCTTGTAAATGTTGCACAAAAGTGCATCATTTGACACATAATTATAATTACATGACCTTCAGAGTTGTACCTATCATGTTATCCCTTTGTGTGACATGAGAGTGTAAGAAGATAATGTAAACAGTTTTATATGTGTATAATGCATTTTGGCAAGATCTTCTATGGCCTACAGCCAAATCTCTCTCTGTGTGTGTGTGTGTGTGTGTGTTTGCCTGTTCTATGAGATTGAAAGTGACTGAGGCCGAAACAAGCAGGATCCGTGTAACGGCAGCGGACGCGGTTGTTAACTTTTCCAGGGAAACCATCATTAAATTTCAGACTGATCTCTTTTTATATACTCATTAATAGTCACTGAGCGTTAACCTGAAAGGCAAATAAAATAATCAAAATAAAAATGAAATGTCTGTGAAAGACAGAAAGTTATCAATATTGAGATGTGTACAAACACTAAACTGGTCTGTCCTCCAGTCTCCTTATCATAGTGGGATGAAGAAGCATATTTCTGATAGTATACTCTTCACTCCATAATGAGGTCTCTCACAATCACTAAAGCCTCTATATAAATGTATGCTGACATATTCATGGAAACAACACTTCATCACTCAGACTGATGAACTGAGAGGTTTGAACAACCAAACACATAAACTGCCATTTTCAGACTTGATATTTTCCTTCACATGTGGCACTCACCCTGTGTAATCATGATACTCTGTTTAAATATATAGTACTTGAAATTTGGAATTTGGCATGGATTTTCTTTAATATAACACAGCGAGTCTTATGCACATGTATCTTGTGAAGGTCAGGAGCCTGCTGTCCTCATTTTAAATGAAGGCCACATCCTCACATGATGTGAACTTTGTGATGCTGTGAATTTGGAGTTTGTTCTCTTACTCAGCCAGAGGGATGTAGGGTGCACCCACAGTGTCCAGTCCTTGGTTCTGTCCTCTCATGTCGTCCTGATCCAAAGCTGACCAGCTGTCCTTCCTCTCAGCTTGTCTTCTGTCAGAGCCAGAGGGCTGGAGTAACTCTCATGTGTGCTGTCAGTGGTTGGACCTCAGGTCTATCTATTTCTTCTCCACCAGACACGCAGAGACTAACCTCCATATTCTGTACTTCAAAGGTTGAGAAAACATCTCATCTCCTGTGGTCATGTCCTTGTCACTGTCCAGCTGTCTGCTTTGACTGTTTGGTCTTATTTTACTGAAATCTTCATGGGTTATATTTATTCATCATCTCCAGGTGTGATATTTGTAGTGAAAAAGATCATGTTTCCTCGATTTGATTTGATTTGACTCATGCATCATGTTGGACATGGCAGATTAACATTATAGAATAGATCACATTTGTGTTTGCATCTGAGTATTAAGGAGCTAAGTCAACTCAAAATGAATGCTGTCTGACAACTCCATCAGTATCTTGTGCACACACTCATCACAGATTTTTTTAATAGCAGAACAGGAATTTTATATTTATTTGTTTACTGTTTTTATTTATTTATTTTTTTGCATTGACCTCATAGGAAATTATGAGCTCCACCCACAATCTCTTGTGAAACATCATACATATTTCCTAACTGACAGCACACCCAATACATAAAAAACTGAAATAAAACAAATACATTTTTTCAGCTGAAATGCCAAGTGCTTTTTTTCTTTTTTTTTTTTTTTTTGTTCATCTGAGCCAGCTGAGGCAATTTGGATATTTCTAATTTCATCTACTATCAAGAGGGTGCTAAGTTTAACCAGTGGCAGCTTGCTTGTTTGCAGTGACAGTGTTTTATTTATTTATTTATGATTTTGTTTGTGTGATGAATAGACACAGCTGCCTCTTGCTACGGGCATAAAAAACAGATTTCGGAGATAAAAAACAGCACATGCAAACCCAATTTGTGAATAATTAAAAAAAAATGTCTTAAATTGACTCATATAGAATATTGACTGACTGAGCTCTGTCTTATTTATTCTTATTTTATGTTACATCTTTATATGTTGGATAGTGATATTGTCACATGTCAATAAGAACGCACTGTAATCCCAACGAGTATTAACGTCACAGCAGCAATACATACCAAGGCAAGTAGATTAGGATTTCTATACATGACTGATGATGTCACTCTTTATACTTCAGGAGAGATGTGCACCACAGCAGTGACACATATAATTGGACATTTTTTAAACACATTAGTTTTCATAGTCCGTTTTGCCATTACTGTGTGCATGACTTTAGAGCCAATATGTTAATATGAATAGAAAATTGGAGTTTGGGACTTTCTTAAACAAATGAATGTTTCTCTCTGAAAAAAAAGTCTTTCTCTTCATCTTTGTCTTGTGAAGCCAACCATGACAGTTTGTATGTATTTGAAGCTCACAGCAGAAACCTTTTAACCCTATGAAACTGTCAGGATATCACTGTGTATTATGTGGCAGTCTAACAATGAGCTTAGTGGAGGACTAAGCACTGTTCTTTTCTTTTCTTTTGTTCATTCACTTCTTCTTGTTACCTCCTTTGCTTTTTCAATTGCAATCATTTTCTTATGTGGCTTAATAATATTAATTTCACATAAATTGTTTAAAATTTAATTATTCATTGAGCTATAGAGGGATATTATTATTAGTGTTAGTATAATATCACTCTGTGTGATACATTTTCACGCCATGGCAACTCTTACCGAGTATGAATAGCACTCACATATCAGTTGAGTCACAGATTGGAGAAAGTTTGCTGCTATTACTTCACACATGTTGTGTGATTCTTGTTAATTTGCTGTCTGTGAGAAGGTGTCCATATGTGTGTAAAAAAAATAAGAGCTTACCTGTATTCAGCTATTCACTATTCATCATTACAGCTGATAGAACAGCACACTGCAGGCTGGTGTCTGGGAGCTTCAGGTGATATGAACAGAATCCATCTGTGATGCAAAAACCAAAAGTTTAATTCTGGGCACTGATGCAGGAACACACAACGTTTCTTAAGATTTATTAGATTTCTCTGACAAAATCCTTTTAAGCTAGCCGTATTTATGTTACTTAATCATGAGAAAATATAACCATGTAGTATATAAACATTTGCTCAACTGATGAGGCTGCTGTTTTTCTTTATCTGTTGTTTCTCCAGATTACTGTCCACTAATTCAAGCGTTTCTGTTTTGACTACCTATCGATCTTCTCCTTTGCTCCCCTCTCCCCCATTTATGAATAGATACAGTAACTCATGGCAATATATGTACAGCAATACGTTAATGGAAAAGCAGTGAGCTGAAACTTGTTGTTCAATACTTGAAGACAGCTAGTTGCTTTCGGCGAGAAGGGTCATTAAAATATCTGACATCTGTAGTGGCACAGGACACTTTTGGTACATTCATACTAAAGTCATACTAAAACAGAAAAGAAGTCTAAGATATCTGGCTTTGCTCCTGTGAAATAATATAAAACAAGCAAATCATTTGAATCAAACACTCCATAGAGTCACTGGTCCATCTTGTGTAACTCCAGTGTGCTACAAAACTGGGATGAAATCTAGAATGAAATAGGCAGGAAAATTATGGAGAGAGACCAACAGCAGAAGAAACTAAAGATGCGGAACCATTGATATATGTACCACCATCTATCACTGTATCTAACTCTGGATGTCACTGTACTGAGCAGAGAGGATGCTGTGAAATATGGGGTCATATTTTTAGGATTTTAGATCAGTATGCTTTTGATTCATTCAATAAAATGTCATCATACAGATAAAAGGAAAGCCAGTAATTTACTTCAATCACAGCCACTTCTACTGTAAATAAATTACACTTGCTGGCAGGTCCTGTTTTCACAATATGTAAAAAGTAGTAAATGCTGCACTGTGCAGCAGAATGATAACATACAGACACACTTTAATAGCCACATGAAGATGAGGTTGTGAACCTATTAACTTGTGCTAATTGGGAGAATAGAGGGTAGCATATCTGTCCATAATTCAATGAAAGAGAGAGCAAGAGAGACACATACACACAGAGAGAGAATAGCGAATAGTGAATAAAACCACCTCATTATGTTTTTCATTTACCACACTAAGTGACCTGAACTTGTCTTAAAATTGACACCCAAATTATCCAGTCATTTCATGAAAACAATTTCACTGCATGTGCATGTCAGTTCATGCATGTGTTTAAAGAATTAGAAGTACTTTGTCCCTTTGAGGTAAGACAGTGGGTGCAGTAAGTAGGTCTCCACTGCCAGATCTTTACAATCAAGGGAATTTAAACCTGCAAATAAACCATCATCTAATTTACTCTCAGCTTCTTAAGAACAAGAATAAATCTTTACTGCCTCTCTGTGCTCTTTACAAATGAAATACCACAGACACAGTGTTCACTACAGTCTAATCAAGATCTTTGCATCATCTCTCTCTCTCTCTCTCCCTCTCTCTCTCTCTCTCTCTCTCTCTCTCTCTCTCTCTCTCTCTCTCTCTCTNATTAGATCAGCATTGTTTCTTCCTTGATACCCCACTGCATGATTTACTTCTGTAAAGTTATTCCACTTGAAACAAAATACTAATTAATCGGTGCAGTTCAGTACAAACACAAAGAGCAGATAGAGAGTCTTGAAGCTCATACTTAACACATGTTGTTGGTTTCAGCCTGCTTATTTTAGATAGTATGGATCGGTTGTTTCAGAGTCTGGGGTTGACTGAAAATCGTAGTAAAAAAGTTACCTATTATACATGGAGGTCAAAGGTAACTATAAACACACACTGATGTTCTGTGTTCTTTGTGTGAGATGAAGAGATGAGGAGGTGGATCAGTTCCATGTTTCAATCCTTGTAACGCTCACACAGAAATGTACACATGTGCTGTGCTGCCTTGAGCAAAAAGGAGCAGAAAGAAAGCAAAGTGCATTTTGATGTTCATAGGAATAGCAGGATAAGTTCAGTTTCACCCATAGGGAATACAATGTTATCCTTTCCTTGTCTTGTATTTTCTTTTCTTCTTTTCTCTTACCTTCATTTCACTTATTTTCACGTCTTGTTACAGTAACACAAGATCAAGCAAACTGATGTAGATAGCACATTTCAACAAGGCAATTCTAAGAGCTTCAGATAAAACATACAATGCATCAAGACATGATATAAAAGCAATACATAAATTGCAGCAAATAAAAAGGCATTTAAACACAATTACCATACCTCCTCTGGTAAAAGTTTAGTGATATAGTGATGAGAGTGTCCTAGGTCTGAACATGTACATACATACATACATGTATGTACATGGTATTAATAAATCAGCAACTGTCATGTTATGTAATTGCATTAGATTTGCTCATATATAAATCTAACTCCAGCCATCTGCAGCCATGAACATATAGTAGTATATTAGATAGTTTCCTTAATCTTACTCCATGTACATATCTCTGTAACATACGTATAGCCAAATAATAGTTGATGCATTTGGAACTGAATCTGTAGAGTAATTGGTACGTGGCTGAAGTTAGAGTAGAGCATACTTAACTATGAGGTTTCTCTCTGGTCTGCTTGTTAGAAGTGTAAACTTTTACTCCACTTTGTCTTGCAACAACAGTCAGTATGATGAATGAGGATGAAAACGTGTGCTGTGCCGACAGTGCTATCGAGCTGCACTAGAGAGAGAGAGGGAGAGGGAGAGAGAGAGAGAGGTGACTAAATCAGTTTATAAAGTAAGGCAGAATGAAGTAAATTAAAGCAGGACAGAATCAACAGTAGCATAATATACTGCAGTGAATAAAGATGCTCTGTTTCTGCTGCTGCGCTGTCTCTGTCCATAGTGCTGACCGAAGCAAGGATCAACTTACAGTACATTATTATATTTTAATGCTGAGTTTTGATAAAATTTAAACTAGCATATTTCAACAATAGCAATTGATACTCTCCAGCATTGTCCAAATATAGCATATGATCCAACAAATAAGTAAGTCAGTAATTCTGTATGAGAGTCTTGAAGCTGATTCACTTAAATTAAAAATTTTTAAATGAGTGAATAGGCATTATTTTCATTCAGGTGTTTTTCTTTTTAAAATTGATTTTCTTTTTCTTTTTTTTTTTTTTTTGCTTCAGTTGTATTTTGAAAACTGCAGCAAGTCATTTTATGAACTGTCTGCAGTCTACCGTTGTATACCTAAACAATTTCATGAGTGTAAAATGTAAAGATTTAGAGGTTCAGAACTGGTCTCAAGGGGTTTAAATGTGCGCTATACTACTTGTGATTAACAGTCTTTATAACTACTGAAAGCGATGTGATATATGTGGATGTTGTTGTATCTTGAATAATGTATGAAAACATAAAGCGAGTATGTCAAGACAGGTCTCATTTACATTTCATCTGCCTGACCGATGACCTTTGCAGGTTTAAGTCCGACATGAAATAAGACTTGAAATAAGACTTGACTTTGAGAAGCAACAGTCTCATATTCTCTGACTTTGACAGTAAACCGTATTTCCATCATATCGTTGTGATAATCCTCTGGCAAACCTTTGCTTTGTGTTACTGCTTACACATTCTCATAAAAAAGTTATTATTTTCATTTGAGACATAAACACAAAGGAGCAGTGAATTGGAAACTAGTGTTGAATATATTAACTGTAGGATACCATTGTTATAAGTTCTTGAACCTGTGCAGAGAGAAACACACAAACAATAAGATTAAAATGAATGAATGACATATGGAAATTACATTGGAGATAAGACTAACTGAAAATGAGATATGATCAGTACAAGATACTACTGTGAATGCTGATGTTTTTGCAAGTGATACAATAAAATTCCTAATGAAACAAGCAATTATTTTATTTTCATGCATTAAACAGCAATTCATGAAAATAAAAACACAATCATGCTTTTAAATGTGGCACTTGCTGCTTTGAATATGTGTTAATCACTGTGATTTAACTTCATTATCCTCATAGTAGTTCTGAGGTACTTATCTGTGTACTTGTCTTTTTTAAATACATTTTTCACAGTATACTTATTGTCCTTGTTAATCAGAGATGGTTTAATGAAGTGTCAATGAGCTTCTGACAATCTGACAAATTCATCCAGTAGTTTTACAGATTTAGAGTCACTACAGTGTAGTGACTACACTGATTATAAATAAATCAACCCTCCACACTCCCAGATATGAAAATTGCACACTAGAAACTATTAATAATAAGTCATAAGTAATTTATTCATCACTGCAGTCATTCCAATTTTTAATCTCAGTGGGAGTTCTGCCCTTGAAATCAAATGGAGAGACCAATTTTCACTTTGGCAACAGTAAACAGAAGTACAAACTACGTATCCCTGTTGTTGCTTTGCTTCTATTGTTTGTTCAGATTGTGCATTTCCTGGAAAGAACCGCAGGCCTGTGATGAGGTTGATCAGAGGATAAGAGACAGTACACTGTGCTGTGGAGCAGTGTACAGCTTGAATAATGTCTTTTAAATTATGCCAGTTACCGAGCATGCAAATTGTGATTTTCTTTTTCTTTAGTAAAGTGGCAAATCAATCAATATAATGGAGTGGCTTGGCTATTCTCTGTTGGTATAT
>JANJYP010062546.1:0-11861 GCA_024605115.1 Rastrelliger brachysoma
CCACTAAAGAAGGAACTGAATCACTTTCAGCTAAATCAGATTAAAATAGAAATAGAGAATGTGATTCATTTAATAACGATAGAACATTTATCTTCTATTTTTCAGGAATATGTATATTAAAAACTTCTTTCGTGCCAATAGTTGGTCAATATTTGAGGTTTGTATTCTTTCCTGTAAGTGACTGAAAGTGAATTAAAGGCAGCTCTGCTGTCTGCCAAACATTTTGCCTTAAGTACTAAAGAGTAGCACAGACACTAGCTCTCACTGATCCTTCAGTATTTGGAGTCAAACCATATAGGCAAGCCCTTCTTTGATTCCTTGGATCATTTAACGTAATCCATGTCTATGAAACTTGGCCCTTTCTTAGTAGAGCTGAGATTTTCTCTTGTAAATGGATCTCTGAAGTGAATGTGTATTGACCTCTACTCCACCTGTCTGGCTCTAAGATGTGACTGCTATCTACTCTGACCTGGATCCAGTCACCTGAATTACTGTACAAAATTCATTTTTGCTAATTTAGGCATTCAACCTTTCATGGCTATTCATGGAAGAATAGTTTTCTTACATGAGGAAATTCAGTTGTTTTAAAGCAGTGTTTTTATGTTTAATAATTGCAACTTGTAGATTGTTGTTGTTGTATAATTTTCTCTGTATTTAGCTCAGTGTTCTTGGCTCAGATCTGTGACAGGAAGGAGTCAATTTACATGCAATGCTGACTGCTGCAGTGTCTTTTTAACAATAAGACCAAACCAAATATTAAGCAATTTCAAATAATGAACATGGGTGCCACAATATCTTCAGTAAAGCAGCCAAAATACAATCTGCAGTGTAGATTAAGTACACTCTTAACTACCAACTCTTGTCTCTTTTCAAAATGCTTAAATATAATCAGAACATTATTGCTATGTTTTATTTGACTTATAGGTGGTTTGTTTATTGGATATAGTTTTAGTAATGTGTGAACCTATAAGCTCCCATTAAGTTTTTGGCAACAATAGGGGGAGCTAGAACAAATCTAATCTAAGTGTTTAGAACCTAGACAGAAACTAAGAATGATGGCCTCTTTTTGCTGTAATCCACTGAGTTTGTACCACCTAGAGAGCACAGGTACAGCAGTTTTCTTCCCAGTGACTTAATGTTGATTTAGTCTTTATTTCACAATGATCTCAGTTGAGTTGTTTCAAGTCAGCTCTTAGTGAAAGCAAATGATGACAAAATTGTTTTCCCAGTACTGTAGCTGTAAAAAAACAAAAAAAAAAAACACATACACACACATAAAAAAGCCTAAACTGCTCTGTTACTTTCTGTTTTACTCTTGCAAACAACAGGCAGTTGAATAGACAATAAACTTGACTGATTAGCCTCACTTCATTTTGTTGCAGGAGACTTTACGAGCAGGGCAACTTGTCACTATCAGAAGTTATGTAGTCAGTTCTTGTTATTAACTTGAATTTCAAAACACCAGTCATTTTGGCGATATGTGTCACGGAAATACAACCATCCTTTTTTTTAGTTAAATAGTTTTTCTTTATGCTTTTTTATGCCACTTTTGCATAGAAATAGTTAAAAATCAGATAGCACTGTCTGTGGCCACCTCTAGTGGCTGCATAATTTTTATTTTTCAGGTTTTTTGTTTTTGCCTAAAAAGTTCTGTGGAGTATTTTAGTTATTAGCCAGTCACTATCAATCAAGTGTGTGCATGATGAATAGTGAACACCATATTTTCAAGAGGGGATGAAGCTTCATAGCGCAGCAAGCGGCTGCTTTAGTCATGTCAGCATCCCCTCACTGTAGTCTGAGATGCTGCTAGATTTCAGGGAACACCCAGGATCTGTAGCTCTGCAGTGTTCCTGCTCAGGCAGACGAGTTTCAAATGGGTATCAGTTGTGATCTATATATTGTCTGTGTTTCTAGCTGTACCTGTCATTGTATGTATGTGTGTGTTATTGTGGTAGAAGGTAGGTTATGCAACCTACAGGTTTGTAATTTTAATTGAAACAATTTAAGTGTATTTTACAAGATAACGGGTTTGATTTGTGCGTTTCCTGGTAGTGATTTACATGTTTGCAGCTTGTGTGTGGATACAGTACAGTACATGTTTGTGTTTTATGTGTGTGTGTCTGTGTGTGTGTGTGAGAGAGAGAGAGAGAGAGAGAGAGAGAGAGAGAGAGAGAGAGAGAGAGAGAGAGAGAGAGAGAAGGAGATTGTGGGTGCCACAGCGTTCGTTGCGCTGCTCTTTGCTGCTGTGCTCAGAATGCTGATGTGTCACGCTGCAGCACTGCCCCACTTATCCAGCTAACCTCTCTTCCCTCCCTCCTTCCCTGCCTTCTTCCCCATGCTATCTCTTTTGTTCCCTTCCTTTCCCATCATCCCTTCTTTTCCTCTTCGTCCTTTTTTCTCTTTCATCTCCTCTCCTATTCTTCTGTCTTTTCTCTTGAGTCATACGATCACACTGCCTCCTTTATTTCTCTCCTTATCCGTATTTCTCCATCATTTTTCTCACATATTTCATAGCTTTGCACTTTCAGTCTCTGTTAGTATGTCTGTGTGTGTGTGTGCATCTGTATGTTCACATGTTCTTAAGTGTGTGAATGAAAGAGTGAGTTTTTGGTGGTTATGTTGTGGGCTTACAGATGTTGACAATGCAGCAAAATAGTACACCGGCCCTTGACCATCCACCCTGCCTGTCTTCCTCTCTCTCCCTCACACGCGCACGAAACTGCTCCATCCTTATCAACCAATCACATCGACCCCGTCTGCTCGCATCAGCTAGCTCTGAGAAGAGCTACAGCCTGTGACAGCCGCAGCCCCTGGCAACCCACATATGTCCATGCCAGAAAACGGAGGCTAGCGCTGCAAAGCTGTCTCTGTGTTGGCAGCATCTGTCCCTCTGCTGAGCAGAGCTGGGTCCCTGATAATGAAATCTGACCACAGTATCTCATAATGTAAATACAGAAAATAACACACTAATGAAGATTTTACCCCACTATAGCTGATTTGTGGTGAAATATTGTCAGTGAACATATGCCTCTGGTCACGTAGAGCCAAAGGGATGAGATAATACATTTATTAGATAGGATAATGATCGAACAGAGGATATTCTGTGTGATATTCGCTGTATTGCAGAGAGCGCGCCAGCCTGACTGGTTAGGATATAAAGGGATCAACCAAGAGATGAATAAGACTGTTACAACACAATCCATGCATAACACATGAAGCCAGATCTGAGACAACTTTAGTGGGCATTTTATACAAGGTTGCTGAAATTTGGCTTTGCACGTGGATTTCCATAGATCAGTGCCTGTCAGCTGAGCCAGATAGATTTTCATTCAAGGTTACATCTCTGATTTATTTACTTTTTATTATTTTGTAGACAAATTAATGGAATAGGTGCACACTGAACATACATATCTTCACTTCTCTTAAAACTCCATAAAGTCAGTCAAATGAGCTACTTGGTGGTTTTAATTAAATAAGAACCCCTTCCCTAGAGACACACTTATCATTTACAGGATACACATTTGCATTTCTTAATGAGCACAATGTGCTTCGACCTTGAAGCAGTTTGGGTTCAGTGTCTTGCTCAAGGGCTCCTCAGCTGCCACATACAGCACCAGCCACTTTCCAGTCAACAGCTGAAAGCCAGAGCTACAGCGTCAGAGCGATCAGACAAGCAACTGTCTATACTAAGTGGGCAGTAATGTAAGACTGATTGATCTGTAATTTTGCACCAACCTTTATGAAGCACCTGAAATATAACATATTATACAAAAAAGAAAAATCATAAAGAATAACTAATTATAGTCTGTCAGAAGCATCCATCCATTCATTTGTTTTTTGTTTTTTTTACAGCAATCCTGGTCTAAATTTGGCATGGCAGTGAAACACACTAAATAGCTCAGACATCTTCTCCCCACCCTCGTCCTCCACTTTAAGGTGCTTCCAGGCCAGATGAGATATGTAATCCCTTCAATATGTTCAGGGTCAGCCCTAAGGTCCCCTCCCAGTCAGATCAGCCCTTAATACCTCTGCCGGGAGGCGTTTTTGATGTGCCTGCACCACCTCAACAGTATCCTTTCAGTGATGTGAATGAACTGGTAAATAGAGGTAGAACTCAGTCACAACAGTCCACTATAATACTTACATCACTGCAGATGCTTCACCCATCCCTTGCCAGTCTCACACCCATCTTAAACTCACTCATGATGAAGAGACTGAGCTACTTGAACTCATTCCTGTGGTGCAGCAAATGGCTCCTGACTTGAAGAGGGCAATACACCGTTTCCCAGCCGAGTATAGTAGTAACATATAATTTGTTCAAATCACTTTAAACAAAGCCCACATACTAAGTGACATTTTGTTATATGCAAGACTCTTGCTGCTTCTCTTGACGTCAGTAAATTATTTAAGAATAAAGTAAGGCAGCAAGCTGTCTTACCTTTATCCTATATGTTTTCATCAGCACGGAATCCAACATGCATCAATTTTTTTTTTTTTTTCTCAGATGGTGTCATGATTATCCACTGAGTATGGCTGGCTAGTTTTCTACATATTGCATTAGTCTGGCACAGCTTCTGCTTATACACTGTGAATTTTGATTAAATAGATTATTGCATATATTAAATACCTTGGCAAGATGATAGCTAGGCAGAAGATGATGTAAAAAGCCCAAAGAGGTCATTGTATTTTATTTTGGGTAGCATCTCAACAGAATTCCACAAATAGCCACAGAGTTGCGTGCATGCCGCAAGGCCGCATTACTGGGGATCATAGTCTCCTAGATAAGTGTGTTAGATACGCCTATGAGTGTTGCCTGTGTGTCAGAGCTGTACTTGAACACGAGGTGAATGTAGGAACATCCTAAGTTGAAAGTTTGAGAAGAAAACATCTTACTTATATAGACACAAACACACACAAACGCACACTTAGTCTTCTGTCATGTTGTTTCCTGGTGGCAAAAGCAGCATGACAGTGTTTGGTATCGACCAGGGAGAGTGTGTAATCCACACTGTATGTGTGTGTGTTTAGATGGCATGTTGTGTTTTCCTGTGTGTCTGCTATGGTTGTTTCTAGAGTGAGTGTGGCGTGTAAAGCAATTATTCAGACAATAAAGCCTGCCTCTTTTGTCTTAGCATACAACAGAAGATGTGTGTGTGTGTATGTGTGTGTGTGTGTGTGTGTGTGTGTGTGTGTGTGTGTGTGTATTTGTTTGCCAAAGTGTGCATATGTGCAAGTGCTTTCCATTTTGAGAGTGAAACACTAATGATAGGTGGCTTGATAACAAGCAGATTGATACAGTGATACCTGGGTCTTTTTTACAAAGTATTGATTTCTAGAGAGGTAAAATCCATACTAAATATAAACAGTGTAATCCCCCTCCTCTGTGTTTTGCAATTCATCTTCAATTTACCATACCATGACATTATCACTACTTACTGTCATAAAAGAGATTAGCTGTTGTAGCGCATTTTACACCCTCCCATACACTGCTTAATCTACACATCTCGTGTCAAAGTGTGAGCACTGTTCACTTTGAAGTATTGACACAGTTCTATGCTGTGCTGTGCTGTTATATTTCAAAAGAAGATGCACTGTAATTAATTTTGGACATGAAGTACTCAGTATACAATATTTATTACTCATAACCAATTATAGTTGCCGACTAGCGGGATATATAAGGTAATGATAACATTATTAATGACTGAATTGCATTACCATGAGCTAGTGCAGAGCTGTGATATTGGACATGGTGTTATGTGATGCTGAATCAAGTCCACAATTTGAGATAGCAGCTGACAGTGTTTCACATATAACTGCAAATGTGATAAAAATATAAAAGGGAGATTCTAATGTCTCATTACATTTATTTACTTTCAAATAGAGAATTAAATGCTTTAGCTATGATTGCTAGGAAATTCATTGCTTGTATATACGCATGCTTTCCATTAACCAGAGCATTTTTAAAGGTTTAACTTATTGTTAATTGTATACATTGGACAAAAAAAAGTTACAATTGCCAATTCATAGGTATATGATTTGCAGGATATGCCATGTCTCACATGGTATAAATGTTTCAACCAAAAAAGTATATTGCAGCAACAAATCTACTAATGTCAGAAATCTAAGCTCATAAAAACACCAGTAAAGCAGTCGCTCCTGTTGTCACAACAGAAATTGAACACAATTTAATACACTTTGTTTAAATGTGGTTTTACTGTAAGTTCTTAAAGACAGAAAATCCAAAATGAAAGCTTTAAGTTGTTGGAATGTTCTCCCACTTTTTGCTGCCAGTGAATGCAGCGTGAGACTTTATGGTTTTGAAGTATTTGTGGGGAAGAAGTGTTGCTTTGCCTGATAATGGAGAGTCTCTCCTCCTTTGCCCTGGTTTATGGAGGTGTGTTGTACAGGGAAGATGGAGACTGATAGGGAAACAGAGAGACAGAGCGAGAAACCTGAAGTAGAAAGGTCTTGGTGAGATAGGAGATGAGAGTGAAATGAATCTTTGCAGCAGAGAGGGTTTTTGTCACAAAGTAGATTTGTTGCTATAGGGAGATTACTTTTTTTTCATAGTTTTTTTTTGTACTGTGGAAATAGAGAGTGTGAAGGGACAAAGAGAAGGAAAGGGACACAAACAAAGAAAATTAGATTTATTTCTAAGGTGGGAGAAAAGGAAAGAAAACAACAAAATACAAGGGAGAAACGACTGGAAGAGGAAGAGCAGTGTGTATAGTACAGAGGAGAAGAGGAAGGCATGATGAGAAAATGAAGAGGAAGGAGAGTTCATGTGCAGCTGCGCTTAGTTGGGCCAACTGGGATGAACTGCCTACAGGCAACCTGACCTTGGTTATGAGACACCAACATACACACATTTAACCCACAGCACACTCACACCCTCATGCATTACAAATATGTTTAACACTTATTGTCTGCCATAATCTCTTCTTCTCTTCTTTTTTTTCCTTCCACCATTTCTCTCCATTTCTGTATCTGTACCATCTCTGTCTCTGTCATCAGGCATTAGAGGATGTAGTGGGGCATCAGGGTTCAATAACACTAACCTTTATCTCATCCGTCCACAGTGTTCATAATGACAGCCTCTTTTTCCTCCTTACCTCCTCACCCTCTCTGCTCTTCACTCCTCCTCCTGCCCCAGGCTCCCCTTTGCCTGAGCCCAATTAGCCTGTTGCAGCTAACAAAAAAAAAAAAAAAGTGCGTGTGTGTGTGGGTGTGTGTGTGTGTGTGTGTGTGTGTGTGTGTGTGTGTGTGTGTGTGTAACAAGCATGAAATAAGATTTGGCCATCCAGCCGATCAGCTCCAATCGAGTCTTTTGCCTCCTTCAACCAGAAAAAAAAGGGGCAGAGATATACAAACTTTCAACACAATGGATAGATGTGTAAAAGGATGCCTGGATGGGTTCAGCGGAAATGATCATAGGATATTGAGAATATAAAAGTAATACTACTTGTTCCTAAATATATTTATTTTGTTCACTGAATGATGATGTCCTTTATTTGGCTTAATATAGCTTTTTAAAATATAAATGTAAATATTCGGTGGTAAGTTTTCTTTTTGTGGAGCAACTTCTGTAAAATAGTTTAGATGAAAATGTCCAACATGCATTTTCTGCTACCACCCAGATAAATATATACATTTCTCAGTACAGTATAGCCTACAGTGCTGGACTGGAAGTAAGGCTTGAGAAGAGGGGGTCAGAGGAAGGGAAGGCATAGCAGTGCAATAAAGTGTGTAAGATGTGCCATTACAGCTCTATAAGGCTTGCAACCTACATATACTTTGCGTAGCAGTACTATGCTATGTTGGCTGAGTGTCAGAGAAGTTTGTTATGTAGCCATTACCCTTCACACGCACACACACACACACACACACACACACACACACACACACACACACACACACACACACACACACACACACACATATATATATATACACATACAGATTGCTGCAGAGTCATCAACCCTCTCTCAACTGCTATGGCCAAGTAATGGGAGCAGAAATGAGGGGAAGAATGTAGAGAATAAAGGGAAGAAATTATCCTACACTAGATATCTACTCGTAATATTTCTATATGATACCAAAAGAATGATTTTGCAGACTTCTGCAGACACTATATGTGTAGTTTGTCAAAGGATCAAATGTTTTAGAAGAAGAATATTGGGTGCGTTAATTGTTGTCAATTAAGTCTGCAAACCAAGTTAAAAACACATGGCTTCTTGTCCTTAACTGTTTCATTTTTCACAAAAAGGATTTCTCTTTCAAATGATTGTAATTCTTGCTTTTGACATTGATCTTTTACCTTTAGATAAAGACAGTATTTCTGCAGCCTCTGTATCTTCGTCTTCTTTTCTTTTCACACTATCCTAGCTGTCAGACCTACATCCCACATGCGGGAGCATCGATTTAAGTTGTGAAAATACAGACATTTTCAGATTTGAATTATTGCACTCAACTTAGTTCATACTCCTGGTTCAGTGACTACAGCATTGTCCCTTGAATCGCCATTAGGATCACTTCAAATGAAAGATTTTACACACTAAGTGTCAGTGTAGGTTTTATCAGTGGAAGGATGAATATGTAAAGAAGCTGGACAAGACTTGCTGCCTCTTTATATAATACCATAGTTGTTCCTGATACATCAGAATACTTTCTGCACACATACTTTTACACACAAGTACGTACAATCTTGCCATATCTACACTGTTTAAACTTACACATAAACACAGATAAATCAACATTAGTAGAAGCCCTTATCAGACCCCGAATCATCAATACAATCAATCAAAAGAGTCTTTTAATTACTAAATCCGATACAAGGCATCTCCTCTCATTTTGAGATTGTTATTTTGTACATTGTCCCTAATAGAAATAAGCTTATTAAACTAAATTAAACTTAACACCTAACAGGCCTGCAAGCTACAATATGTGTTGATATTCATACATGATTGTGTTATTTTGTGTCTCCCTAATATCTCGCGTATGGTTTAATCAACATACTTAAGGATACTTTTGTGTTTGAGTTTCTCAAAGTCTTTAGTTTATTATTGAGAGTATTTTTAAATGATTTACTTGTGTGCTGGCCGAGGTTTAAGGGTGTTTAGCATCTTTGTTCTTGTGTCATATATGAATATGGATTGGTATAAGTTTGATTCTGTTTTTTTGCTTTTGTGTATCAGATTGTTTTCTACTATATGCTGACCATAATGTTACCCCATGAAATAGCTTGCCTGATATCAGAATCTGTTATTCCGGTGTGCTTATTTCAAGCCCTTTCAGTTCTCCTCTCTGCTGAAGTCAAACATTCAGTCATGAGATGGAAAAAGACGAGAGAAACAAATGCCAGCGACACAGACAGAATTAGCAACATTCATGTCTGCTGCAGTTAGTGTTCCCTATTTCCACCTCCATGAGTTTTACATTGTCTTTTACAGAGCGAGACAGAACTGAAACAAAAGGCGCAAAGAGTGGAGGGGGAATGGGGGGTGGGGGTTGAAGAAGGAAGGAGAGGAGGAGGAACTCATTAGTGAAAGACTTTAAGTGGAATGATGAGAAGAAGCTGGAGGG
This sequence comes from Rastrelliger brachysoma, assembly GCA_024605115.1. NCBI lineage: Eukaryota > Metazoa > Chordata > Actinopteri > Scombriformes > Scombridae > Rastrelliger > Rastrelliger brachysoma. The sequence continues at coordinate 9,583 of JANJYP010062546.1, forward strand.
AAGGACAGGATGAGATAAGACAGGATTTAGAGTGGGTGAGAGAGAAAGAGAGAGAGAGAGAGAGAGAGAGAGAGAGAGAGAGAGAGAGAGAGAGAGAGAGAGAGAGAAGGATTTTGGAGGGTAGAGAAGTGTCACTTTAAACATTCTTCGCTGGGGAGAGATACTGTATCCAAACTTTAATCCTGATTTATATTTAGTATCTAAGATACATGTAGATGAAAATAAAGTGTGGAGCAGATGTAAAACAGAACATGTTAAATTATTTAAACAACAATAATCTGCTTAGTTTAACAGTTTTTCAGATTATCTATTTTGTATCCTGTTTTGCTCGGTCAATAAAAAAAATAAGATAAAATGCATAATAAGCTTAAATGTGTTCCTTCTTTTATCTCTTATTTCTCAGCACATCCACACAGTCATATATTAGTCTCAAAGTGAGAATCAAAATGACTGTTTAAGAATGTAGGAACTTCAGACAAGCTGTAGCCACTCAGCGATTTTGATTAATACAGTTTATTTAATATAATACGGAACAATTCTCCTCTGGAGAATATAACGTTCTTCAGTGTCTTTCTTTTCAAGAAGAATACATTTCCATTCTAAACTGACTGCAGATGCAAAAATGTTCACTGAATTTTGCCCACTCCTCGGTATAAAAATAGGTTGCCATCCCTATTTTTACAGCATCGATCTGGCAGTTTAAAGTATTATGATCCCTTATTTTGTATTTAAAGCACTATTATTCTTTGCGAACCAAACATCTGTAATAATTAATTAAAGATGCTCCTATTGTAGCTTCATGTGAGAAAAGTTTGGTAATGCTTTTTTAGCAGTTTTGTTTCCTTCCCAGCCACTGACTTCCAGTAAAGTTTTGAATGTCATGCTCTGGGTACAAATAAAGCTGAGAACGTGACGTGGTCTAAAGATGTCCTTAGTGTCTGTGCTTGCTTTTCAGATAACTCTCTCTGGCTCTCACGGACNCACACACACACACACACACACACACACACACACACACACACCTGGGTCCCCGGTGAGTCTGCTTCTCAAAGACTTCCTGAAATACTCCCTGATTGTTCTCCCGTGGGCTTTTGCAAAGCAGAATGATGGGATTTTCTCAGCTTCATCCTTGTGCCACTTTAACACACATGCACATTCTTGCACACACACACAAGCAAACACATGGATGGACAAATAGGATGAAAGCAGCTTCATCATTCGTCTTGCAGCCAAGCGTGTGTGTGTGTGTGTGTGTGTGTGTGTGTGTGTGTGTGTGTGTGTGTGTGTGTGTGTATGCGTGTGTCTGTATGCGTGTGTCTACTGTGTCCTGAGATTCACTGCTGCAGGCTGTCTCAGAGCTGTGGGAATCAATCATGATTCGTTTTATGTAATTACGTTGCATGCATGGGTGTCTCCATGTGTGTCCGTATGCACATGTGTCTCTATTGTCTTTCTATCAGCCATTCAGTCACTTACTTATATGCCTAAAGAGCAATATGCATGTCAATTCACGTACAGCATTCTTTGCTAGACCCTCCTTACCCATCAACCATAACCCAGCCATTTGACTTTAATGTTCCATCTGAAACACTCAGAAAACATTATCACATATGTGATGTCCTGTAATCACATCATTTCTGCTCTTTGCCTGAGGGGCTTGTTTGTCAAATACAGATGTAACTGTCATCAAAAACCCACTTTCTTACAAAGATGGTGCCCCCTGCTGCGTGTGTTTGTCAGATTTATGCAGGGCGGTGAGCTTTAATGCAGTGATTACTAGTCTATGCTACCTTATTTTCTCTTTGCATGTGATTGAAAGGTTTGCATGTATTACCATCATTACAGCAACTTAGAAATAATATGTTTTAAGACAAGTTGAGTTATTACACTGAAAGAGCAGGTCAGTTGGTTTGAATGATAATTCCAGTTCATATAATGATTTTCAGAAGCACCATAACTTACCACAGTTTCATATTAAGCATCTGCAAACCAGCTCACACAGCCCATTATCATTGGTTAATTTGCCTTTTTACAATTTCTATGTAATTATCTGCCTATCTTGCAATACATTGTAACATCTCAAAAGTGATATGAGAAAGCTTGGAAACGAATGAAGCATGTTTTTTACATTCCCTGTGTGGAGCTCCCAGTTTTATGTTTATACCGGTTTTGTATTGTTGTATTAACACACGGCTTGGGAAGTGGTTGCTACAAACAGCACTGTTTGGTACACATACTTATCAGTTCTGCAGTGGGGTGAGAGAGAGGGAACTTTGGAG
>JANJYP010062589.1:0-14168 GCA_024605115.1 Rastrelliger brachysoma
AGCCTAGTTTACATGTCGGTTTAAACAGCAGCTCAGCTTTTGTTGCATTCCTATTATGAAACATGATTTTAGATGTTTATAGCATAATACAATGTACATCATTGATGTATCACTGATGATGTACTCATGTATGATGTCTAGAACTCATGTATTAAATATGATTCACTTAATACTTCCACAAAGGCAGCCTCAGTACATTTTGTTTTTTACTTATTTTGGGTGCCCATACTTCTGGAAGTAAAAATCGCGAGGTGAAAAGTTCACTTGTATTCCCATGCTGCATGGGAGTTAGGAAAGCATAAGAAACATCACAGAGCTTAACACAAATCTGCAGCAAAAAATCAATTAACCTTCAAATTCTTAGACCAAAATTGGCAGCTGTGCTTTTATGTTGTTGATGCCAGCTGCAAAAATTAAATGTTTTTTTTTTTTTTGAATCAGCTACAGTCCTGATTGGTGCTTCTGACCGCCTTCATCTTTATAGCAGCAGCTGAGGTTCATGGGTAACAGAGCTAACGGGGGGAAAAAAAAGCATGCTTTCTCAGGAAACAGAGTCGAAATAATTCAAACTGATGGCGATAACATACATACAACTATCATATGGTAAATTATTCAGGAGGCTCCGGTGTTTTTTTATGTTTTAAACATTGAGGATATTGTTGAAATAAAAAACATGAGCATTCAGAGAGGAGGGAATACTTCCAGTAGCAGCAGCAGCACATGAAGGCAGAGTTATATTAATATCTACATTATTATATAAATGCACAGTTTACACCAACTCTCCTCAGGATATTCTAATCATTAGTAGCTATACAGTAATGAAAAACAAAAACGTACAACCAACACATATTTTATTATGCAAACATATTGGTAATAAAGATATTAATGCCTCAAACGTTCAAACTGTTGACCCCGGGATTCACACACTCCACTAGTTGNGACCAACACATATTTTATTATGCAAACATATTGGTAATAAACATATTAATGCCTCAAATGTTCAAACTGTTGACCCCGGGATTCACACACTCCACTAGTTGAGGGCACACTCTGGCACAAAGCTCTTTATCAGCATCAATTTCCTGGCATGCTTCCTGTGTGAACTGAATCACGGCAGCAACACGACATGGCTTGAATGAAATGAATTCTTGTATTAAATGAATCCTACAGTAACGCCACTATTATAATGCTGATAATACTGCTATAATCATTATTGTGTAGAGTTTTAAAAAAAAGTTTCCTGCTGACATATCGGTTATTAAAGATGCCATCATTTGCTTCATACTTTGAGAAACTAAATATTTCAGCACTGTCATCTTCCAGTGCTTTAATCAGATAAACAAAGGAAGGTCGCCTACGTACACGTGAAAAAAACACATCACTGTTTGATTGACAGCTGACAGCACAAAACACAACAGCAGCTAAATAGAAGCCCTGCGATTTAGGAAACATTATTCAAATGAAATATTTATCAGATGTGATTATTTTGTGAGTGATAGTTTATCCAGGTGAACAGTGCAAATTCCACTTTTATTATCTGGCAAACATCAAATGTCTGCTGTTAAACTTTCCTCTAGATATTACGCATTCCTATTGGCAGCAGGTATCTCTCTGGCACCCCCGCCGCGCTGTAATTGGCTGGATCAATGGGGCTTACTCCCTTCTCTCATCCACACACATGAGAACAAAATGTACACAGACATGACATAACAGAATCCCACAAGCACAGACAACGAATCAAACTGTGCATCTATATTTTTTTTTATCATACATGCTGTGCCACATTTTCTTTTTTTTTTTTTTTTTTTTTTTGTTACCACATTAAACAAAAAGATAAAAAGGTCTCTCTGAGGTCAAACCCTGACACACACGCACACTCATCTATGATTGTGTATTATAACAGCGGAGTGTGTTGGATTAGAGATAATCATGTTTACAATTGCCGACTTTCTCCTCTCTGCTCATGCACCGCAAACAACAACCTCTGCCTCATTAGAGTGTGTATGTATGTGTGTGTGTGAGTGTATTTGTGTGTGAGTGCCATGATAGCAATAACCCCTGATTGTCATTTTCGGTCCGTGACTCCAATCTATTCTCATCTAATTCAATCTCTCTCTCAGTCATAAACAGTAAGCGCACTTAGATATTTGGATGTGTGTAAGCGGCTCAGCAGAAAGCAGCTCCTGGGCTCCTGACCCCCCCCCCTCCCGCAGTATCACTTTACACTTTTTGCTTACATTTCTGCCTATCAAGTCTTAATTAAGCATTGAAAAAATGGAGTCGTTACAGTCTAATTATAACCCCAGTTGGACAAGTGGAACATCATTTAAAGGGTTATGCTCTTTTTGCCCTTTTCTCTCCACTCTGCTTTCTCAATTAATTAGAAGAAAAACTAGAAAACAAATATCAAACCGAGGTGAGACATTGATATCATGGAGAGAGCGGACAGTTGAGTTTAATTGGGAAAAATGAGTCACAGAAGCTGATTTCTGATCGGTTTTAGTCAAAAAAAATAGAGCTGGGTAATATAGATAAAATCAAATATAGCAATAATTTTGACCGAATACCTCAATATCGATATTTTGACAATATTGTAGGAATGACTGCGCTTTCACAAAATATCTACACTATGTGATCTTTGATAAATAATCATTACTAATGTGGTTATTATGACAAAGTGGATAAAAGGCAAATAATAGAACAGCTAAAACAGTTCAGCTGCCTTTTTAAAACAAATAAAAGTTATATTACAATATGCTAAACTAGCCAGTCAGTTACACCTAGTGAGGGCAGAATAATGACAAAGTGGGTCAAATGCAAATGTTACAACAGCTAGAACACTAGGAAATTTGGTTTTATTTTTGATAGTTTCTTGTTGTGAATCTAGCTTGATTTAACATAATTTAACAAGGTGTTAGCCATACTAGTCACATTTCTCAAGAAGGGTTAATATCAATTTGTAAGTTGGTCAGTCCACCACGTCGGTATGAATATCTCAAAGAAGTATGGATTGTTATGAAATTGGTGCAGATTTTGAAGTTCTCAAGAGGATGAACCTTATGAACACAACTACATATACTACATATCAACATTGTAGCATTGTCAATCATGTAATCAGTGTGAGAATGAACACAAAACACCATCTTACCCAAAAGTACAGATTGTTGCTAGCATGGTTTTTGTCTCATTTTGTGGCGCCAGATAACTAACTCAAGTAATGTCGATGTTGCATACAAATCTGGCTGAGGTGGTTTGGACACCTGGTCAGGATGCTTACCGGACGCCTTCCTTTAGAAGTGTTAAGACCCCAGGACAGAACCTGAACATACTGAGAACCCCTTGAGATTCCCCATGAGGAGCTGATGAGTGTTCCTGAGGTGAAGGATGTTTGGGTTTGTTCAGTATAATGCCATCTAGAAAATGCATGAATGGATGAATTGTCCATATTACACATTGTTTTTTTGGTTGTTATACATGAATAAAACTGTAACAAATGTTGTCACAGTTGTTGCTTTCTAAAGCTTTTAATTTCTGTCTTTGTTTTTGTCGTGGCAAAAAGATTTTTGTTGATGAAATGAACACTCATCAACACAGCCCAGTTCTCTCTGGACAGCATCATTTTTGTTGCGGTTGGAAAAAACCTCGGGGCTTGCCCAAAACAATTTGCACTCATTCACTCAACACTCATAGTCCCCAGAGGATGAATATGTTTCTGGTGACACTGTGACCTTTCCTCTAGCACCATCCATTCCTTCTATCTAATGACATCACCATGAAATTTGCAGAGTGCATACATGCTCTCCTGAGGATCAGCCAATCCAATTTTGTCCTCTCTGTGAGATGCTTGACCCAGGAACTCTAAGTAACCCCGAAGCTTTGCACGTAAGATATCTAATAACCTAATGAGCATAGACTGTCCTAAAACAATCGTGCTCCTAGGGGGGTTCAACCTTTTCATTGTAATGACCCCGTAGCACCACCAAAAGATTTAACACTTTTAGCCACGTTTCTGGTAAAGCTCCAAGAAAAGCAACATAGTTAGAATGCTGTATGTTCCTTTCAACACTTGTGGGGTGTAATGAAGCAGTGTTACAGCAGCCTCGAGGGGACACCAGTGGGGTTTAAATCTTTAGACCTGTATTTCCCAGTCTGCACCGTCAGAACTATGTGTTGTGCTGCCTCATCTCCCCAAATGTGAAATGCTTTGTAAATCCTTTTAGAAACACAGGAGGAACCGCTGCCCCGACTTAACATGCTGCAGCATCTAACATGCAGCTAATTATCTGCTTAATGGGACTATTTTCCCTGTTTCCATTACTGCACACTGAGGCAAAAAAGAAACTTAAAGGCAGAACGAGAGTCTATTTGGAGATAATTCTGGCAGAATGGATGCGCCGAAAAAATCTAATTGGATTTTTGAAGACATCACATGGCCTTAGAGTTGCAAGGGAGGGTGTTTTGTCAAAAGCATTAATAGAAATGGGGAAAGACAGCAAAAGAAAGCAGTATCTTCTTCTGCACTGCCTCTCAGTGTAAAAGCCCTGAATGGGAAAATGATTCCCTAGGGACTGTGAATGTGTTCGATAAATTTGATGCTTTAGATTTTAATATTTTTAGCCTAGCTAGTGGTTTGGCTGGAAGAATGTGAGTGTTACTTACCATTCCACCACTTTAGTCCAGACTGAAATGTCTCAGCAACTATTGGATGGATTACTATTAAATTTCATAGAGACGTTGATGGATGATATTTATATTGATGATCCTGTGAGTGTTACTCGAGCACCACCATGAGTTTGACAAATACACAAATGAAAAACTTTTATATTTTATGTGTATTTATAACAGGTATGCTTGTTAGCCAGAGGGTTCAACCCTAATCATTTTGTTGATCCCCTGACCTTTCATCTTGTGCTACCAGCACCAACAGTTTGCGATTATCCACTGACATATGAACACGAACATCTTCCTGATGGATTGGCATGAAATCTGATGCAAACATCCTTTGTTTCTAGAAAGTTTTTTTCAAATACTTGGATGATCCCTTGACTTTTTATCTAGTGCCGCCAGCAAAATGAAATTTCATATCGAGCTGAAATGTCTCGACTATCAAATGGAGCGCCCAAAGAACAGGATACAGCATTAATGTGTTTCTGCAGGCTCAGTTATAATAACGTTGGTGGTGTCCTGACTATTAATCTCATTAGGTTAAAGTTTCAGTTTGATAGCTGATTGGTTAATGACCAAACACCTGAGAAACCAATGGTAATCCCATCAGTCTCAAGTGTACTTTGGGTTTAGGAAGTGATGGAGATGGTAAGTGCTACCTAAAAAAAAAATCATAAAGTTTCCAAGGTAATCAAATCAAATCAGAACTTATTCCCTGATGCTAGTGTTAAGGTTAATATGGAAGATCAAGTGGTCATTAAAATTGTTAAGAATGTTTTTTTTTTTTTTTAGAATTATGAATAGCTGTACCGTATTTCAGATCAATGTAGCTGATATCTTGCTCCGGATGAAGTTTTTGATAGATCAGGGGTGTCAAACATACACCGGAAAAATAATTCCAATTTTTAACTACAAATGTTTTTTTAACTTTAAATTTGATGACTGAAATAGCTCAAAATGCACAAACAGAGAAATATTTTGAAATGATGCTACAGATATTTTTTACCTTTTGCTAAATTCATTGTTTTAATGAGATTGTTATATTATAAATAGTTTTATAAAATAGTTATGAGTCTCATATTTTTATGGTTCCATGAAGTTCTTGTAATTTTCTGTTTCAATAAAATGCATTTAAATAATTGTTATATGTTCAATTTTTATTATATTGTGATGATATTGTGCAAAATAATCTGAAAAAACAGACCTAATATTGTTGAAATTTCTCATTTTTCACAGTAAATAGGTGGTTTATTATAATATACAGATATATTATTTGATGGTTTTACTGGTTTGGCGTACAGGAGATCAAATTGGGCTGAATGTGGCCCTTGAACTAAAGTGAGTTTGACACCCCTGAGATAGATGGTCACTATTTACAATTCTTAAGCTCTGCATCCTTTTGAAAGCCAGTGATGTACTGATGAATTCTTCATCAGTCACACTGCAACATAACCTTCATATCAGAAGGGCTCCGTGATGACCGAGACCCATGAGATTTTTTTTTTTTTTTTTAATGAAAGGCAAATGCATGCACAGTAGCCACTGGAACAGAAAACTGCAATCAGATTTATTTAGACGTTATAGCTCTTGTGTGGTCCCGACTTTAGCTGATGCCGTTGCTGCTGTGTGGCCTGTGGTGCTTGGCAGGGCAGGAGAACAAACAGGTTGTGAAAGGCAGGCAGGTCATACATCCCCCTGAATGTGAAGCCCTGGGGGACTTCCAACCCTGAACACAGACTGGATGAAGACATGATGCCAGCTTCATGTAGAGGGAGGGAAGCTTGTGTACTGATTTGGGGACGATTACATGTGTTCTACCCCCTCTGCCCCCCCTCCTCATGTGCATGTGTATGTATGTGCACCTCTTTGTGTGTGTGTATGTGTGTGATAATATGAGTGTGTTTACCAAGCCATCCCTTCCTTGCCCGCGGTCCATCTGTCACTCCAAGAAAGCTCACTAGGCATGTCAGAGACTGCGGGCCAGCTGGGAGGGTGTGTGTGTGTGTGCGCATGTGTGTGTGGAGGGTGGGGAGGTGGGCGATCTCTGTCACTTCATATCGCATCATTTCCTGTTAAGGAATCCCACCAGCACGAAATAATCCAAAGTCTGAGACAAGAAAAGGAGAGGCACAGCATTGAGGAGAATGAAATCAGCTCATTTGTTTTATTTAATTGAATCAAAGCTGTTCCCTTCACTTTTAACATTGTAATGAAATGTGCAGGATTCAGGTGTGCAGTGCTGTACAGGTTGATGTGTTCTTGCACTGTTAGATTTGCTACTGATTTTCCTTTTTAACTCGAAAATTTTATCATTGATTTGTCACCAAGCAAACTAGTGACTGCTACGTTGTAGATTCTTATTGAAGTGCTGCTACTGTAGAGTATGAGTCAATCCATTATGTTGGTAATCAAAGATCAGTCACTTTGTGAAATTTGTCTGTTCTCTTTCTCTCCCAGATTAAGTTAACATTATAAAAATATTATGTCTTTGAATTAAGTCTATTAATATTCTCATTCATCCAGGTCATATTTATTCCGGGCAACAATTGAATCCAACGCAACTAGTCTGACGAAGACTAGTCAGACCGATGTTTTACGAACTGATGAAGCCACTTGGATAAGAGATGAAATGTTTTCATAGACAAATCTAAGTCCAGTTGCGTTTGATTCAGTTGTTACCTAGAAGGTCTTTGAATTAAGTACAGAGCTGGAGTCTGGATGTATTTAGCCTAGCTTAGCATAAATACTGTCTTTAGTTCAAGATCACCTCGAATATGAACATGACATCATCATGCACTCCAAATTGCATAGTTTGAATAGTGTTTTTGTTTGTTGTTGTTTCTTTGTCTTTTTTTGTCTGTTTTCTGTTTGTTTTGTTGTTGTTATTTGATAGTTTTATGGTTGTGTTGTGTTTTCTAGTGTGTGTGTCACCTGCCAAAGGATAGGGTTAGGGTTAACTCTGGCACATTACTGTGCAGTGTTCCTTTTTAAATAAACGAATTAAATTAAAGACAGGAAATGGAACCGCTTGCCTGGCTTTCACTAAGATTCTTACGTATGCCCACCAACACCTAACAATCTTGCAATCACTAATAAGCATGTTGGATCTTCTTTGTTTCATTCACAATATGAGATATGTGATGCAAGTATTACTTGGCTAACAGCCGGATGTGGTGACTGCGCAAGATCTAGAGGTTGCGGTAAGAACGCCACCCCGTATACAGATACCTATACCAACATCTGTGCTTACTGACCCTTTCTGGCATTCAGTGCTACATCCAGAGATGCTTGACAGTAAATAAAGGCACTTCAAGCAAAAATATGGACATAAACACATTCCTGCACTCTAGCTTGCTACTACACGTTACCATAGTCCAGCTATTTTGTATCATGTACATCTGTATAATCAGTGAAACCAAAGCCTCTTGTGTGATTTTTGTGATTGCTTTCCGTGGATCGTCTCCAATAACTTTTTTTTCTAGCAAGCTTTCAGTCCTGCAAGACAAACAAATCTCACCTGTGCTCACTCACTGCCATGATCTGCCTGACCTCTATTCCAGCATCAGACAGTTTGTGTATGTCAGTGGCTCTCAGGCTGGTGGCTGGTGTAAGACATGTGTGTCTCTGCCTCTTTGCACGTCCTGGGTAACATCTGTGACAGCTGGCTGAATCCCAGGAGACCGGCGGTATACCAGAAGCTGTCTGTCAGAGTTTGTTACAATCGAAGCTAGATAATGACCGCTAACGTAATTAACTGTTATTAGAACACCTGTTAAGCAAAGTGATACATGTATAGTTAAAAGTCTATATCAGTGCTTGGTATGCTTCTAGTGCAATCAAATTACTTGGTTGGAGCTAATTGTTGTATAATATTTAATATTCACTGGCAACTGTTCGCATACTTGAAGGAATGATGCAACTTTTTATCTTATAGCATGATACTGATCCTTTCTTCTTTTCTGCCCAGGCTGCATTATGCCTCAGTAAATCTAGTCAAACATGTTCAAATCACGACCCTCCTGCACAGTACTCCTGGTTGGATAACCTGTTGTCATGGTTTCAGCAAGTTATTCCTCAAATGTTCACATACTGTTTAGAGATGGGAATCAACTGTTTCCAGTTTGAAGCCGGCTCCAAATCGTCAGATCCATTGGAATGGATCCATTGGTATATCTCCTCCTCTTCTTATCAATGTGCACGATTGGGTCTGTGAGAGCATTATCTTCAGCAATGTTGTTGTTCATCTTCAAAAATGGCAGCGGTTGGAAGCATGTCTACTTAATGACATTATGAGACAAATGTGAAGTATGCTATGGACTTTCTACACCAACGGTTAGCACGTTAGCAGTAGCAATGAGCTGTTACTGTACGGACATGAACAAACACGACACATGACATTACTATTAGTGAGTTTTTACAAGTGTAGGTAGGCATATATTTGTTTGAACTTTGGACGGAGCCAGGCTAGCTTTTTAAACTAGCCTTCTTCGTTTTTTTTCTTCATAAGCTAGCCTAATTGTTTCCAAACCCAAAAATGCCATCAGTGTTGTCTATGGCTGTGATTTATCGTGAAACTTCAGATGTTTAACAGAATGCCTGAAGGTGTGGAGCTTGAAAGACAAAAGCAGTTGTACATTGTGCATATTTATTATCGTCATACTTTCATCGCATTTTCTTTAACAGTAAATTATTTCTGATTTCTTCTTAAAAACTTAAAATCATGTAGATTTGATGGTTAATGACTGATAATATACAAAAAAATATCAAAACACTAACAGAAACCTTTCAAACCAGCTCTGTATAATACGCTCCTCTTCAGTGTCTCTGAACACACTGAATTCTCAGATGGACTGCAGAGAAATGGATGCTTCTGGTAGAGCTTGAATGACATGGAAGAAAGTTTATTTAGCCATATTTTGGCGACAATGACAGCTTGGAACACACTGAGTAAACCCAGCATTGTATGTGTGTGTGCTTGGCAAAGTGTCGCCCAAAAAAGAGAACATGAAACACATTTTGCATGCTGTGATGTCAAAGCATAGATGCTTAGAGCGGCATTCCTTCCAGACAGACTCTCTCTTACAATAGTGTGATATCATTTAGAACAGTTGTAGCAGATTGTTGCTTCATCCATGTTGGGCGGACTGTCATCATGAGTGTGTATGTGTGTATGCGCGAGTATGTGTGTGTGTTTGCTTGAATCTGGCACCTACTGCTGTGTCTCTTCTGTGTGTGCAGTTGGAAGTGAAGCCACACTCTGCATAATGGTATAATATTATGCATAGTCTGCCACTGCACTTACTTTTCTCTGCACGGACACACACACATACAGACACACATCCGCACACACAGACACATATGGAGATTAAGGCTTAAATGTCATATTACTCAGCACCATAATGGCGCGGCCAGATACACACAAGGTGTCGGATTTCATCAGCGTTTGCGAGGTGCGAGGTATGACATATATGACGTGTGCATTCAATGAGCATATACTTGTGAGGTGTGTTTACAGAACGTGATAACCTTGTAACTCCATCAGGTCCCACCACTCTTGAAGCTCATGGTGTGTGTGCCCTCCAGTCCCTCCTCGTGGGTTTGAAATAACAGTAGAAGCAAATAGACAAATGACTATTGGCTAAATCCCTCTGCCAACCAGCAAGTGTTCAATCACAGCAAGGCGCAACAGGTCTATCAAGCTTTAATTTTTTTAACATGTTGTTAACAAAAATAAAATGTATCACCTTTTAACAAAAAAACAAAGCAACTAGAGGAAAATGGTTTAATGATTTATTCTGTTCTATTGTACAGTACAATAACAGGGTAGTTATTGAGCTAGCTAACTTCAGCTACCTAAAAAACTAGAACTAGTTAAAACACTAGAGCTGGTTAAATACTAGAACTAGCTAACTAGACCTAAATTAATACCAGAGCTAGGTAAATACTAAAGCTAGATACTAAAGTAAAAATTAGCATCCAACTTATTACCACAGGTTACTTTTTGGAAAATTATGGTCAATAGCATCATTTAAATGAAATTCTACCTTATTTTCCAGTTAAACCCTGTGGTCAGTGGTCCACATCAGGAAATAGCTTATTAGAGAATTACATTATGAGAGAATAACCCTCTGATACACATTCAGTACTTAAATGTATTCACTATGTTAAAGGGACAATGTGTAGTATTTGTGCCATTTTGTGTTTCATTGAAACTGTGTTTCAAGTGTTTCAATTTTCATTCAAAAATCAACTCTATATATCAAAGGAGTGTGAAGAAATAATTCCACTGACATCTTCTAACCAGAGTATATCATAGCATTGCAGAGCTCTCCTCCAGAATTAGCATGCTAACTGACTAGCCCCGGCCCGTCCGTGTTGTAGTCGTTGCAGTACCAGTTCATGCCTGAGGGGGCGATAAAGTAACATACCGGCCAAGCGTGCTTTTACACATAGTCCCTTTAATGTGGTTGTAACAGTGGTTGATAATTTCAGATTACTATGTGAGGATATCATCATCATCATTACAAACATTGACTGATTCCAGCTTCTTAAATATGAGGATATTATGGTGTTCCTTGCTGTGTGTGATACTAAAAAGAACGCTTGGAGTTTTAGACTGAATTTGAATATGTCACATGTGGCTAAAATTAAGATGAATCAGGAAAATACATGAGATTAAATCAAATCCATTTATAATTCAAACATAACAGCATGAGTTTAATTTAGCGTTAAAAAGGAATTGGAGTGTACAGTATCTAATAATGCGCACATTTTCCACATTATGATTTTTTAATGATATCAGAACACTACTTTTTTCTTTTAAATTGGAAAATTGATTTTGCAACATCACTCAGCCATAACTACATTGTACCTTTACAGCAGCTACACGGCTACAGTGGCATGAAATGAAAATTAGGTTGTAATTTGATTTTACACCCTGTGACATTTATCGACACGTCACAATTAATTACCATCTTCAGTAGCTAGTGGTCAGCGTGACTGGCCGCTTTGACTGATGAATGACAGCAATGATGAATGTCTAGAAGCTGATTGGACGCCACATTTAGAAAATACTTCAAGGTTACAGAAATGGAAATTGCTGCTGATTACAACTGATGTCAAACCCAACTGGGGATTCTGTGGTGATCTTGTATTAACAAAGCCAATAAATCACCCTCCGTACACACACTAGCTATACAACAATACACACACACTAACACGCCTCAGTGGTCTCTCTCTAATGTTTTTCTCCTCCTTAGAGAAAAATCAATGTTAATTGACTATAGCTGTGTTTTAAAAAGACATCGCATTGGGTGAAAAAGATAAATGTCCTAGTACGGAGCCCTACGGGACTCTCTTTATTCTCTCCAATTGAATTCACCCCTTGGGTCTGGGTTGGACACCAAACCCGCACATGCAAAACCTATCGAGTGATGGAGATTTTTCTTGTCAGTGTATAATCCTCTGCAGAAATAACTGAAGCGCTGAGAGTCCCCTGTGACTTCGATCTATTATTAGAGACCACAGACACACAGTCCTCTTAAGGAGGACCTTTTGACCTTTTTGACATTTCTCTGTGGCTTTTTCATTGGGGAAAGAAGCCAAAGTGTGCAGATGATACAGATCTCATGCAGCCACGTACAAAATGTAATAATGCATCTATCAATTGGCTCATTAAAAGGGGCATTCATTTTAAATAATCACTCTGTTGTTTCACCAGGAGAATTTATTATTCTGTTACCATGATGTTTGGTAGAAATTCAGAATGTAGTGATTTATTATTAAATGCAGTTGTAACTGACCAATAAATTATTCTTACAGTTAAATGAGTACATGGCTTCAGAATTCTCTATATTCTGTATTATTATGTAACGTATTGACGTAGACAAATGATATTCAGTACACATATGTAAGATGTAAAGACACACAAAAAAGTCTCTTGGACCCATACCCTCACTCCAATGGGAAGTCAGTTATTTTGATTCCAATTATTGTTTTTGATGCCATTTTGCGATTTTAGCACCTCATACTTTAACAAACGCTTCCTAGAGATTTAATCCAACCAACGTCATATTTAATCAGTATCAGTATCAGACCTTGGAGATGGAAAGTTATCAAAATCTTTAACCTCTGTTATACCTGGTGGGCGTGGCGTTGCGCCAAATTGCATTGTTTCCAGGCGAGTGAGTGAAGGCCCATACATCACTGCTTATCTTTTTTAACCGCTTATCATTTGGACTGTTTATTTTTTTAAAGACTCATAACTTCACTATGAAATGTGCCACAGATGACACATTGAAGTACTGATCGACATTGCTGGTTGTAATCTTTAGTCTTTTAATAGAATTGATTGCCAATATATCAGTATCAGATTTTTGAACTCTAAAAAATGATACTTGTGTCAAAAATCTACTTTTAGTGGAGATCGACTCTGTTTCCATGCATTAAAGAATTAGAGCTGCTATAAATTCTCGTGCGCTCTGTAGCAAGATATTCTCCGGTCACACCAGAGATCCATCATATACTCAATTATAAATGAATGTAGATAACAGCCCAGTGTTTGACTGCTGAGCTAAAAACTCTTAGATTCATACAGCTGCTGCACAGAAGCATCTGTAAACTCCAACCACAACAGTCATGGAGGCGTGAAGGAAACCGCATTTAGATTGACGAGATGATGTATCCACCTACATCCAAGTGACTGGATGTAGGATGTGTTGATCACATGGATTTTACTGTAAACAGGCTTACTGTACATTAGATACAAGCCTTTGATCCTACTATATTTGACTCTATTTTATCAAGAAGTGCCAGCGTCAACTTCTTTCTTGTTTACCTGTTTTGATGGATTCAGTATGTATAATGGAATGGAATGTAAATCAATTGCAGTCACCTCTACTTTACTACAACTATTAAATCACACCTTCCACATTAATAGCCTGCCAGTGGTTAAAAAAAAAAAAGTTCCTGATCCTTCTTTTTTTTGTGGTAGGCTTTTAATGTGAAACATCTGTAGGAAGTGATGTGTTTATAAGGAAGTTTTAACTGCGATTTAAAAAAAAAAAAAGCTGCCAAATGTAGAACCAAATGGAAACAAATGAGTGACAACTGTATTTATGTTAAATATAGAAACTCAGAACAGCAGACTTTTAATTATAATATGACTCTTGTCATATTGGTATAATTATATACAGATGAAATTAGTGATGTTGAAATGTATAGAGTGAATTATGATGACATGTAATGCCTAAATACCTGCTTTTATTTTAAAATTTTTAGCATTGAGTTTCCTGACCTAACTTCTATTGAAGAGAAAACACATAATATGGACACACACAGACTTTTGTAATTAACCCCATTATTTACAGCACGTTCGAAAATAGAGTGGAATCCACCTTTAATAACAGGAATGCACTACAGGCATAGCAGATACCCTCACAGCCTGCACATCTGCAGCCCAAACTCATACTCTGGAGAGAGCAGTATCATGGCACCCACATTGT
>JANJYP010062656.1:0-15789 GCA_024605115.1 Rastrelliger brachysoma
CTAACCCTAATCCCTCTAATCCTAACCCTAGCATTAACCTAACTCCAACCTACCCCTCCTAACCTTCAACCTAAACCTAAATATAACCACTGCCCCAAAAATTAGCTTTTTCCTAGATGGGGACATACCCTCAGTTGGAAGAGCCACCACCAATTAATCAGTCTGAAGTCTCAAATTGGTCCCCAAAAGTAGCCTATGACAGAATACACACATGCGTGCGCGCGCACACACACACACACACACACACACACACACACACACACACACACACACACACACACACACACACANTTTATGGGGTGACCTTTTTAGCACTTCAGCAAGCTACAAAACCCATTGTGAGAGACAAAACACCTTCTTTTGCAAAGAAAAGAAAGGTTGCTTCCAGGCTTTGACATCTAATTGGGAACAGAAAGCTCTTTCTTCTCACCTTACACAACGCCGACTCAAATTCATTACTCTGATTATGTTCTGCAAGCCAGATATATCTGTGAATAATGCCTCCTGACAATGCAAAGCAATAAGTTGTTTAAAGGATAATTCCAATTTATTACAACTTGGGACTTATCTTTAATTTAATTTTAATTATACACTTTGACTTTGACCCTTTGAGTAGTTGTTAACATGTACAGCTGGTTGAACATCTGGGTCTTCTGTTGCAGTCACAATTACTTGGAGCTTAAGACATTCAAAACTCCCTGTTGTACTTAACAGTAGTGCGTAGGATGTGAAATCCTCTCAGCACCTGTACTGACATCACAGTAGCACTAAGAAAAGACCCATAGTGGATTGTAAGGACACTGCAGAAAACTATATGACAAACCTATAAAGACATAAGAACAGCTTCTTTAAACATACCACGACCCTCATTAAGAAGGAATTCAGTTATACAATATCCGAACAAGAGTACTCATCCTAACCCTTGTACTGACTTGTGCTTTCAATATATAGCAGATCCCATTTATCATTTATATTGATAACTGAATGCAGTATAGATCTTTTTTTCCAGCACTTGTCTTTAATGGCTGTATGTTTAGACATTTCTCAATTTTTACGCATATTGAAAGCTACTTAAAACAATGATAAAATTCGTTGTATGCCGTGGATGTCCAAACTATTCCATAAAGGAACATGTTTCTGTAGGTTTTCATTCCAACCAATAGGAGCATATCAGGCTGGACTCACCCAGACGCACACGGAGTCCACGTTGTAGTGTGTTCAAGTTTTTCAGTGTAAAGACTATCTACAGTAAGTGTATATAAAATCCACTTTGTCTTCCTTACAGTCATATGTTAAGCTAAGTAAAGCAGCACTCTCTCAGGAAATATGTGTTTACAAGATAATGCAATGATGTATTCATAATTACATCATGTTATTTTAGCAGTCAAGCACTACATACAGTACAGAGAACCTGCCCTTGTACTTGTTTGCACTTGATTTAAGGGCTTGCACATTAAATTTAAGAGTACATAATCAACTTATATAACAATTTTACTAAGATACAAGTTATAGTCCCTTTAGCTGCAGAGAAATTATGCAGCTAAGCTCCCTGCTGACTGTTAGTTTAATTAGCTGGCTACTGTATAAATAGCAGCATGGAAGCAAACAGAGTCAAACCCATACACTGACATTTCTTGAATGCATGCTGTAGTATCATGAGTGTAGGCTATCTTGGCCCATCACAGCACTCCAAGTAAAGTGCTACTGTTAGGAGCTCATTTCCACTGTGGATATGAATGCAGCATACAGTACATGCAGGAAACCACACCCTGCTAACGATTACTCAATGAAGGACAAACAAACACTCAATCAGAAGAGACTACAGATCACTGAAGTGTGCAATGCATCCAGGTGTATCAAGTGATCCCTATTGAGAGTTAACAGTGAGGAGAATATCTTGCAGCAGATGTTCTTTTAGCTTTCGGGAAGTGAATTGCAAAGCAGATTTTTAAAGTTTACTACTTGTTCTCATGTAGGAAGTCTGAAACTAAATGGAACAACACAATGGTCTATTATGTGAGTGCATACAGCCTATAAAAGGAGTATAAGAGTTTTTTCAACAAAAAAAAAGTAGCAACAGCTATTTGTAGGGACATTCATAGGAACATTAGGACCTATGGGATTTCTTGCAAATCACTTCTTAATGGGTGAGCTGTTATCTATTCTCTGATCTGGTTTCAAATGGAAAAAAGTTGCAAAGTGGTCTATTTAATTTCCCCTGTATTTCAATCCAGTCTCATTATTCCTTTCAATTCAGAATTATATAACCTCCCTCCCACCATTTTGTAAACCTCAGCGCTAGACCTTACATGATATTTATCATGGTGAATCAGCAGGCGAGAAAAGAACTGACAACCATATATCCACACCTGTGACTGGCTTCGCTCTCTTGTATGGTTGAATCTATTGAAATATTTAATGTTAGAATATTGCTTGTTTTTATAGTTAAAAGACATAGACTTTTCTCTTTTAGCATTATCAGCTTGTGCAGATGAGATTATCAGTTGTGTCTTTCCTACCAGATGGAGGAATGGTAGGTGGATTTTTCTGCTGTTTCTGATTACAAGGTTAAAATGTAGACAAGATAATTGCAAGGATTATTATGCTCACTTTTTCTTTGCCAAAATACTTGGGAGCTAATGGTAGCTTTAACCACAAAGGACATGAAATGTGCTACAATCTTATGTTTAAAGCTACAGTATTACAAATGTTGCGTTCAAGACAACTTGGAAGTAACCGAGAAGACACAACTCCAATTTCCAACACGCTACAGTTTAACATGGAAGGAAAGAAACATGGATGCTAGAAAGAAGTTTGGCATTTGGCTGATTGCTGAACAGGAAAAATGTATGCAGCAGCAATGTATGCTCCCTACGGAAGCCCTAAAAGTCCATGCATATACATTTTAAATATCCTCCATTTTTTCGTGATAACTAGATAATTTACTTCTGTTTTCTCATGATAACGAGATAATCCTCCCATTTTCTCGTTATAACAAGATAATTTCTCTCACTAGCGAACCATCAAGTGACAAACATCTGTTGTAACATTAATTCATTCCTTGCAAAAACACAAATAAAACAAATAGAGAACAAGGCTTAACGTTACCTGTTTAAGCAGACGATGATGTCAGCGTGGCATGTCTTAATTGTCATAACGAGAGGATATCTCGTTATCACGAGAAAACGGAGTACAATTATCTCATTATAATGTGAAAACGGAGTTCAATTATCTCGTTATCACGAGAAAACGGAGGAAATAAAGTGTATGTATGCATGGCCTTTTAGGGCTTCCGTAGCTCCCTTTGGAAGCAGCAAATAACTTTTATAATTACATTCTTACCATGAATGTTGAGGGTCATCTTGCTGCCCCTGACATCAAGTTATAAAGTCAGAGCTCTGATACCACATTTCCGACTTTTCCAAATTTTCCAAATTTCCGACATCGTTCAATTCATTGTCTTTACAACTTGGAGCATGTTTTTTTCCTAGTTCCAAGTTATTTTGAAAGCAGCAAATCACAAACCTCCAGAAAATTATCATCAAATTCTGCAGTTTCATGCCTCTACCTCGACACTGTTTTTTAGCAACATTCATGTTATTGTTTTGATTTTACTGCCAATCATTTTTGATTGATATTATTTTAATTCAGTCTTGTTCCTCTCATAAACCTAATTCTCTAGTAGCTGTTTTGAGCAAAAAATAAAAAACAAAAATACAAACCTTTAATGAACTGTTAACTACCTAGGTTACCCATCACCAAACAGCAGACAAAGTTAGCAACTAGCTAGTGAACATAACGTAGCATTTAGCAGCTAAAAAATTCCCTCCTCAGACCAAAGCAGAGCTAGAACATGAGTGAATCTTTGACATTTTGCATCACTTAACTCCAAAAGAATAATGTTGTTTTTCAGTGTCTGCAATGTGTTTAAGTAGACATTTGTCAAACGTTCATCTTTACAATAATCGTGGCAGGATATTATTTTCAATTCTCTACAACACAGTCAAATCTATTCTGAGAGGCATCAACTCTCAGGTTTATGTGGTGTTGTTGAGGTTGTTCTTTTTCTTTTTTTTTTACAGTCTACAAATTTCACAGAAAACCAAAAACCAACATTTATTCCACAGAGTGATATTATGAATTACTATCGTAGCTCGCTAGTGCCTGATGTAGCTAACTCCTATGTGCTACAGAGCGCCATTATCATTTTTGCACTTGTGTGACAGTTTCCTTCACTGCATAACATAGTTTATTCATTTAAAAAAAAAAGCAGAAAAAAAAGCTTGGCAGCAGTATTATTGATCTCTGTAGCTCTGTTCCTCTGTATATACAAGGTTTCTAACAAGCTCAGAGGAATAAACTAGGTCTGCAAGGTGGTGAAGGAATCTCGCCCAAGTTCAGAATGTGGACCAATTGTATACTAAGTTTATAGAAATGTGTGAGCAGATGCAAAAAAGACACAAGTTCACTCTAGCCAGCTTTAATGAGATAAACATGGATTCAAGCACGTTTTATTTTTTATTTATTTATCATTTTTTGATGTTTACTTTAATTGGACCCATTAGAAGTTCTTAATTTGACTCCATGGTTGGATCAAAATAAGAGAATAAAGGAAGAGACAGAGTGAAATACAGAAACTGTTGCCTTTTGTAAAGCAGTCCAAGGGTGGCACACACTAAACAAATACAACCACCAAACACACAATTACACAGTAGGCGCATGTTGAATAAATAAATAAATAAATGCATACATATTGTAATTAGCGTAAATAAAGGGAAGTGAAAATTAGCTTTGAATACTGAAATGCACAGAGGACAGATATATTCAAAAAGCCATCAACATATCTTAACTGAAAAAAATAGATGCATTTATTAGAGTATGCCTTCAGCCTTGAAATATGTATTAAATATCACTTTCAGTCTCATATGTATGATTGAGTCCAACAGGAAATTAATATATACATTTATTGTCGATTAGATTATTTTTACCTGTCTGTAGGGCCACATGCAGGCAGCTAATGCACATGAGGCAATCATTAACATTAACAAACCATAGTCCTGATTATGTTAATGCAAATATGCTCCCCAGATAGCAGAAGTGTAATGGAATCATCTGATTTTATTTGCATAATTACTCACCTCAGTTCTCCACCTCACACCTCAAATGTTGGGAAGCATTTAAGGTTGTACAAAAAAAAAGATACATCTGCCAAGTGTTAGTACAAAAAGCTATATGTTTCACTCAACTTTGCATGGATAGTCAATCTGTAGAAAAGTAAAATTATGTAATGTGCTAATGAGCTGCTCTGTGTGTCAGTAAATGGAGGAAAAACTAATGGTGTCAAATGGTGGAAAGTAACTAGATCCATATATCCAAGTACATGTACAATTTCCTAACTTGATTATTTTCATGAAATGCTATTTGATACTTCTTACTGCATTATATTTCATAAAGAAGCTTTAGTTAGACCTACTGACTACTTTTCAGATGAAGATTTTACACAACACTCCCCTCCTTCCTCACCATTTTGGTTCAAACACAAACAATAAAAATACTATATAAAGCAGTCATAGCTCCTGCAAAACTTATTTCTGTGGAGCCTGAAAAAAACACATGTTTGTCTCCCATCATTGAGGCCCCTCTTCTATTAACGGGCCACTGGCACCTGCCCAATTGCTAGTGTGGTAGATCAGGCCATGTTCAATTTAGATTATTAGTCCTTGGTGCTGAATGGGATAGGTAAGTAGTGAAGAAGTGACTGATGCATAACACAGTCTGCAGGCAGAAGAAGTGATGATGTGAAATGCTCTCAAATTTCTGAAACAAATGCTAAAGTACTCATGAGCAAGCATCCAACATGCTCCTGAATTATTAACCTCAATGACTGCTCATTTTGAATTCAGAAAGTGCTTTTCAGATAACGGAAGGAAGTCCATCCTACTCAATGTGCACGTAGTGTAAAAAAAAAGAGAAGAAAAAAAAGAAAGCCCTCAATTTCTTGTGAAATTTCATGAGCATTCTGTTGGATGTTTAAACATTTAAATGGGTTAAAAGCACTGTACTTACAGTCTCACAGTTTTTACACGGGAGGAATATCATTAGTGGCAGGAAATATACTAAAGCCATAACTTAGCAGTTAGATATACATGTTAAGTAAGCACAAGACTAAACATGATTCTTCCTTATATTCATAAAATTGCTGCAGTAAACATAATTCTCATTATTACACACTAATCAAGTATATTTTCAATTTGAGTAGAGTAAGTAAGATACGGTGTGAAATACTTTTAACATAGGAGGAGGAGAGAGTGGAAGATCACAAAGGAGAGTGACGGGACAGGAAGACAAGGACTTAACAGACTCAGAGATAATTCTATTGTATTAGAGGAGATTCAAAGCAGATGTCTTGGTTCAGTGAGAGAATGGCTAATAGGAAAATCTAATTCAAATCCTCTCATAAATTAAATTATAAATTCACTCCAGGCCATAAAAAAAGAACCTTTTCAATTTGTGGGGTGTGTCTGTCCAGATAATGTCTGGATGAGCTGAAGGTTTTCCCAGAAATGATAAAAGTAAAACATGCTCCAGCTTCTTCTCATACACGTATCATGTAATATCGTTTTATTGGATCTAGTTTGAAGTGACTGAAAAGTGAAATGACTACAAGGAGTACAAAGCTTGCTATAGACCAAATTTCTGAAAGTCAACCTTTTTTTTTTTTACACTCAGAATATGAGCAAAGCAATGGTTCAATAACTATTGAATGGACATGCTTTGGCTATTGTCCAAATAGACCAGAGGCTGTGGAGGTAAAATGCAGTATTGATGGCTTTTGATTGCACTTAAGGTCATCTCAAATAGATTGGACTACTATCATCCTCTTGGAGGATGAGTCAGAAAGATCTATGACATGCAACAGTTTCTGACTAAACTGCATTTGCAACAAGAGGGTGTAGTTTAGTTAAGGTTAAAGTGATACATGCGCCATTTTACATTATAGGCTTTTCCCCCTCATGGACATTAGTCAAACATTATATCAAATATAAAATTACCTTTATCGCAGACTGTTCAGAGTAATCCGTGTTTGCAGATTTTTTTGCGTTTGGAGGATTAGGGACTACCAGAACGGCGGCGGGCAGGGCACTTTCTGAGTGGCGCACACAACACACTATTTAAAACACTTAGACGGTTCAACATCACATGATACTTCCTACAAAGCAACGTCGCGGTCTCAACTAACAGAAACCAGGGTAGAAAACATTGTTGGTGCACACAAAGGTTATTAAAAACGTTTGTTTGGGCAGGAAGCCACTGGCTTGTTCGTGGTCGCTTCCTGAAGCGATTTTCAAAATAAAAGTCGACCGGTGAACACAATAGTCAGGTAATGCAGGTTCAGCAGAGAAGGGATGTGGAGACTTTTATTAGTAAAAGTGAGTAAGTAGCTGTAGCTAGTAGCATGGAGGCATGAAGGTGGAGAAGTGGCTAAAAAAAGGAGACATTTTTCTTGGGAGTTGGTGTTGGTGGTGGGGTTATTTCGACATTGTATGACTCACTAGAAACACAATTTCTTATGCTGCACAGTGATGCAGTTTGAAAATATTTTAGTAATATATGTACATACTTTCATCAACCTTATTTTGTGTCACAGCAGGTTGTATAAAGTCAATTTTATTCTACCTCTTCAGCACCAAATGACTGAAAAGGTTAACAACTGTAACTAGTAGCAAAAACAGAATTGATGCTGCTAAAGTAGCTAATGGCTAACCATTTAACAAACATGCTGCAGTATTATCTGAACATATTTCAGTAGCCTATTATCTCCTGTATTATATGTTTAGCCAAAATCCTGCAGTGCTATTTGAATAATATATCAATGTTATTTGTATGTATTTGTATGTGTTATGAAAATCAATTTGTAGACTCTTGAATCTGAATTTGAATTGTATAATTTAATCTATGACACTGAACATCTAAACTGTTTTTTATTAGGTCTTCATATCAAATACATCTAATGCAAGTGACAAAAGTTGATGTGTTCACTATGATGAATTACAAAAAATTAAAAAAAAAAAAACTAAATGTCTACAGCATGTATTAAAATGGTCAGTGGTTAAATATTCATGATATAGAGCATACAAAGGCACTGGTATGGTCCTTCAATTTGTTCAGCTTCTGAGGAAGGAAGGGCCAAGCTAATATGTTCCCAGATGAGCAGTAATCATCATGAGGGATATGGAGATGTCTGTACTTTGTCTTTGAAGTGAACAATTACAGCTAAGTCACTTATAGAGGAAGTAGTCAGAAAAGACATTTTGATCATCAGCTAATCTTCCCAGACTCTAGCAAAGACCCAAAGTGACCTTAGCGCTTAAATTAATACATCTATCCGGAATCATTTCATTTCAGCAAAGTACAAGGAAATCTCTGTACTTTCTGTCTTTGCAGTGTATTTTCCCATTATAGAAACATAGGTTGACAAAGGAGAGGAAACTGCTGCTGTAATGTTCTGTTAAAAACTTTCATGCATGTTGTACTTCCTAGCTAAATAAGTGATGTCACTGCAGGTGTTTGGCATTTGGATAATAGATGGAAACAATGCAACACTACATGACTGAAGGGAAACATTAGCAATTTTCAACCAGCTTTGTATCATTATAATCTAAGCACTATATGCAAACGAATATCTTAAGCTTCCCTTCTTGTTACCTACACACAGAGCTCACCTTGCTCATTTGCAGGCAAAAGTCTGCTGAGTGATGCATACTAATAAAAGAACCTGCCGTCGCTCATCGGTTTAATAAATGACCCCTTGACATTTAGATTAGTGACTGGCCAAAAATTTAATCACAGGCCTTAAACACTCAGTCCATAAATTTACAAAAATCAGCTTTGGCGCTAAAGCCGTCCCACTGGGTTAGAGCTCTGGTTATAGCAACCAGGGTGATTCTTACTATCCGTTGCCTAATTTTTAAAAATTTTAAACTTAAATAAGAATTTGCAAATGTTTAAAGCTGTATTAAAGATACCTTATGGAGTTTCTGACCTCTAGTTGTGCCATAAACCATTTTTTTTTTCTTGGACTTGGACTCTATAGCTGGACATAGACATTTTTTTTTTAAATAGACAGAGCCACACTTACAGATTGTTTATATAATCAACCCGTGCAGCTGCATCACATGTCTCCCATCAACAGTACCAAGATTTTTTTTTTCCACTTGACAGTTGGCTATGCATAAATAATGCATTTTTAATCTTCTGGAGGATGAAGATGTGCATCAAGAGTCCTCATTTCTAAATTACAAAATCAGTAATATGTCAGTGCTTTCCAAATCAGCATATACAAGCAATTTGCCCATCAGTTGGACAAAGACATGACAGCAGTACTTCTTTTAAAGTCCGCCGTCAAAAACTACTTGAATATAGTAACACGCATTTTTTTTTGTCACTTCTTTGAATGACACTACAAACGCATATAACTCACCAACCTAAAGGCCAATTGTTCCTTTTTAAATCCTACATATTGTGTCTTACACTTTTACTAAGCTTTGTTCTAAAATTACCACAGTTACAAAGCTGTACAGATCAAACTACATCTTTAAACAGCTGAAGGCATTCTTTTTTGTTTGTTTGGTTTTTTTTTTTTGTTTTCCGGAAAGAGTAGCAGTAAGATCATTAAAAGCTTTATTCTGCTCTATTTCTGTACACCTGTTTCCACGCGTATGTCAAAGTGCACAGCAACACAAGTGATGCTGGAACTTATTTAGGTCCTTAAGTTGTTACAGTGGACGAGCAGGCGCTACCATGAACAACTGACGAGATACCAACAAGAGGCTCTGTGTGTGCATGCTTCATTTGAATTCTTGTAAGAAGCTGCACCTGTCACTCTAATGCAGCCTTTCAAACTTTTAGTAACACAGATGCAATTGTAAGGAATTCTAAAATATTCTGAAGTCTCTTGTTTTTCATCAAACTAAGAGTATATGTATACAACTCTCCCTTCCTCCCAAAAGACTGTTGTAGCTAATGTAGAGGCTTTTATTCCTCTGTCCTAAAATATTTAAAACACCATAAGAACAAATTGTATTGCGACTACTGTTTTGTGCCTCCAAAGAAAAAAAAAGACATTAGGTTGTAATGTCACTCTGCCAAAAACAACATATAGGACTAGTTAAAAATTAAGTTTCAGTGACTTATATTATCTAACACAACAGAAGACTTGTGAACTTTCTCTAAACCTAACCACCAGACATTAACCATAGCGAAGAAGGGTATTGAAGTTGAAGTATGAATACACATCATCCAATATACATAAGAAAAAATAAGTATAAATGGTGTGTTCCAGTTGTGCTGGGATATTGGGATTTTGGAGTTCCGAGTGGGAAATTTCAATTGGAACACCCCCTAAAGTCAGAATTCCCGAGTTGAAAAGTCAGAGAATCCTCACCACCCCTGATTTGACTATCTAGATGTTTCCATGTTTGTTTTGGCAGTTGACAACTTTGCTCTGACTTTGTACTGAAACACTGATAGCTGAGGTGTCACATCATTCCCAACTCCAGCTCCCAACATCCGAGGTATATGGAACGCACCAAAATACACATCATCAAATATAAAAAAGAAAAAAGTGTAAGTGTAAGAAGTCAATATTACAACTCATAATGCTACCAAAATAAAGGTAATATACCAAATCCAAAAAGTTTCTCTCTTAAGGAGTAGCAGATTTAGTGGTATATGTGCCACTAAACTGATGGTATAGCTGCACCTTTAACACATACTTAAATAGCAATAGCATATACGTAACTATTTATGGGCTCTTTCATCTGTGCACTTTCCAGCACCTCTGCCACTTCATAGAAAAGTGATGAAGTTCAGTTATATTAATTTGTGACACCAAGATATTAATAACTGTTGTGAGGGTTGTGTGTCAGTGTTGCGCCTTAAACGTTGGGCAAACATTTCCCTGCTGTGAGATCGTGCTCTGAATCCTGTGGCATCAGCGACTGTGCGGGCTTACTACGCAGTCCATTTTACTTAGCCTTGTATACTCTTCTTTCTAAAACAGCTCTGCTTGTGCTCTATTGATAAAACCAATGTGTTTACAAGCCCATGATTCAAGGACAGGTCTCTACTTTTTTTTATTATTATTATCATTTTCGATGTCTGTTTAAACATTTTATTTCAGTTATCTAGGACTATGAGTAATTCTAAATAGTAGTTTGTTGATGTTTGGCTTGACTCTGATAAAAGCTCCGGACTGATGGGTGGTTAAAAAAAAGGTCCAAAAACGGTCTTCTCAGGCTACTCTATCTCTATTGTATTAAAAAAAAAAAAATTAACTCTGAATTTTGCCTCACGCCATCTCACATCCTGTTGTCAAAAGCCAAGGCCTTCAAAGACTGGCTTGTTGTTCACTGAGTGCCTCTGAATACTACTTCACTCTCCTCCTCTTCAGTCCTGTCTTCTCTTCCTCCTCGGACCTGAATTCAGATTTTCTTTCAAGCAAAAGAGTACAGAAAGATCTATATTTTGATGTGGTCTTCCAACCGCAGCAAACTTACGGTAACAGCGGTAATTTTTCAAAAACATCCATGTTGTTAAATTGATCCAAGGTTTTTTTTTTTTTTTGAGGAGGTGGGGGGTTTACATAAAGGGAGCAGACTACAGGAGGCTGTTTAAGACGACAGAGCTCTGCTGTTCAATTCAATTAGTATGCAGATTGGACGAAATGTTGTGCCCCCAAGATGTCTTTCATTGACTTTCTTTATGGGAGGTGAAATGAAACAAGCACACACACACGCGCACACACACATATCACAAAGAGCTAGAGGACAGATGACACAGTTTATCTTCTTCTGTGTGTCGAGGTTTTGTGAGCTCGTTAAGTATCCGGGTGAGGAACTGCTGCTCTGGGACCAGTTTAGTTTACACAGTGGTACCATCTCTACAAGCAGTCATCTTTACATGTCATTAAGCGGTCACTGATGAAAACTGTGGCTGTGTTCTTCAGTTAAGTGTTATGGATTGATCGTGTTTAAGTGTGAGTTTCAGTTTCATCTATAAGTAATACAATTATTTCAATATTTTTTTATATTAAAAATGGATCAGATTAGCCTGTTTAATGTTAAAAAAGACATATACGAAGAATTATCACTAGGCTTCAGTTCCCCACCTACTTTGTATGTAAGCATTTAGCAGCTAGAGCCAGGTATTTCCCTCAGGAGTTAATGGAGATGGAAAGGAAAACTCAACGCCAAATGAATTCTTACATTGCTGCCTATCTGCAGGATGTATAAAATAAATCCAAAAACAAAACAATTATTAGCCAACATATGATTCACAACAAGTTTATACATTGATAAAATTTCAATGGTTTTCAATCTTACTCTATTGCTCCCAAGTGAGCAAAATAAATCAAGCGCAAATGCTTTAAAGAGCAAATGAACTCTGACCCCAATGCTGATTTTTTAACAAATTGAAACGACTATTGATTACATCCCTGTTTGGAAACTAGCAGTTGTCTCCTTCCCTGCCTTTAGTACCACAAAGCTGTATTACCTGATATTTCATAAAATTATTGCTTCATGGTGCTGCTAAATGTCAATTACAAGAGCGAGTGTGGATGATGGTTAGAAATCCTTTGATCCTTATAGAAATTATATTGAAAATGTTTTTTTTCTTTTTTTGAACTAAGACAAAACTACAAACTCATTTTGTCCCCAGACATTATTATTTCAAATGCCAATATGACTTTTCTGATGTGCTGTGGACTATATGAATAGAATTTCTGCATTAAAAAAAAAAATCTCAGTTACCCATAGTGGGATTTTGCATATAGTTTTGGTCATATTTGCCCATGTTCTGAGATAAATGATATGCTGCTGCACTTTTCTGTCATCACTATGGGATAGATGAAAAATTTCAAAGTGTTTTTTTCAGTGTTTTGATCAGCATAAAAATCTATAAACCTATCCAGAGTAAAGTTTGTTGAGTATCTTGGGCAACTAGGGTAAACTCAAAGGTTTGATTTTTCTTTTTTAAATGCGTATAGCACATATAATGAAACTCTATTCATCTCCATCACGAATGTAAATGTCTCTGCAGCTTAATGCTATTAGCAAATTGAACTAAATTCCACTGTTTATACCATCCATTTACATAAACAGTGGTATAACCTCATTATCCTAGTGTGCTCCAAAAATTCTCCAAACACCTGCAGCCTTAATGAGCAATAAGGCACTGTTGGTAATGATTGGAAATACGTCACACAAATAGGCACTTGACCCACATACTTGAAAACATGACAAGGGTCGGTATAGGAACACAGTCCACAGAGTAGCTTTACGGCTGTAGTTTATGTCAAAGAGGTTACATTACATTATGTAATCCATTAATTCACCTAATGCCTGTTGAAGATCATTTCAGTAAGTGCTGAATTTCAAATGAGGTGTGACTTTTTGTTGAAAGCATATTCCGGCCACTGAAGGCCAAACACCTCAAGCATGCATAAAGTAATCATGAAATAAATTAAAAAATCTGACCAAAAACCCAGCAGATATATTTTTGCAATTGCCAGTTTGAGCCACAGGATAGAGAAAAATCGATTATCTCTATATATAGCGATTATCCCTTTAACCTCAGTTAGAAGTTCATATGCGGATGGCGCTCTCGCAGATGTGTTTACGAACAGAGCAACCGGTGTGGAGGCTGAACAGATGCCCTCTGTTCCTCCGAGGCAGCTGGGTTGGCATGGAGCCTGGCCGAATCCTCCGTAATAACGCTAAATCAAACTCACTCTCATCTGAAAAAAACACACAAAAAAGAAGACACGCAGACGCACCTTCGGGGGTGGTGTCACACGGGTACGCCGGTGTGTTGAATGCAGAGACTATCAATCAGTTTCAAAAGTAAAACTGTACAAAGTACAAAAGATGCAAATGAGCACAAGGGCACAGTCGCCTACACACACTCCCACATACACACACACACACACAAAGTTAGAAATCAAACTGCTGAACAGATGCAGCAGCTCCACATCATCGTACGCAGCACTTTCTTTCACGATGATGTGTCGATATTTTTTTGTGAGCGCTAAAGCCGACGGGATTACATCATCTGGCTCGTAAGCAGATAACATTTTGAGTGATCGCTTCAGTGGAGGAGACTGTTATATTGTGCATAATGTCTGGCTTTCTCACACTAGTGGGTGGTCTTTGTTTTGAGTGTGCTGGAAGTAGAGTAATGCGTCTTCATGCTGAGCTATTCAGTATCAGAAAAAAAAACTCAATTTGACCCCTGTTTGCGGAAGAAAATCAAAAGGTCACATGAGAAGTTTGCCATCTTTACAATGACATGCCAGCATCGACTTCATCATCATGTACATTCGATAATAGTATACCTGATCTCTTGAAATCATCTGTCAATCGAGCTTTTAACATAAAACATTTCCTTTCACTTTCAAGCAATGAAAAGACGAATCAATTTGGAATGCATTATACAGTACAGTCACCTCCGTCGGATACCTTTGTTGAGGACGGCAGATGAATTACATCTCCTCCCTGATGAATCCTTCAAGGATCTGGTATAGAGATGCGGCAAATGCTGCAGTCATATTTCACTGATGCTATTATTACCAGACAACTGGATCAAGTTCGGGTCAGACTTGATGTGCAGTGCTGCTGACACATTGTTGTAGGGGGGTTGTATCATTGTCAGTCAAAGTCTCTACCTGACACCTCAACTATTTGAAACATTATGAGATTTTTTTTTTTTTATTACGTCTGTCTCTGGTTGTCATGGTTATTCGCAGTAAACCTGAACTCACCTCTGACCCTCGTTTGACCAGCCTGAGCCTTAGATGAGAATTACATCACCGAATTTTTAGCCGGAGGAATCGGCTTCATCAAGCAGAAGCGCGCTCTGTGTGTACAGCAGTGTTGGTGTTTGACCTCCGCGCTCTCGTTATTACATCAGCAGCGCAAGCTAGAAAAATGCTCTGAACCCTCCGATGAGGTAAGTCATAAAAAATAAATCACTGCGGTCATTTGAATCAAACCATAACTGTATTGAAAAAAAATGGTTGAGATTTTCCAATTAGTGCCTGAAGGGTTTTTGACTACGTGATTCTGAGGTTTCTTTTCCATTTCATGCTTGAATATGTGTACTTGGAATAAAGGTCATTTTTTTAGTCAAGGTGTATTGTTTGGAAATCAGAGGAATGAAAGGTTGTCAAAGGCCCTTCAAGATTAAAACTTCTTTAAGTCATAGGTTAACAGTTGTAATAATTATGCTTTGAAAACTTCCTGTCCAAAAAGAGAAATAAAATGTAAGCTACATGTTTCACAGTTGTCAGGAAAACGTGAAGAAAAAGTGTTTAAGTGTCTTTGTGCTGGACTACAGCCTGTGTCTCTTCCTGTGTGCATAAACTGGAATAATTCTGGGTTGATAGTGGCTCAGGTGTTGAGGATTCTTCCCCAGTGTGTCAGTCCTACAGAGTGGGGGGTGGAAATCCAATTGTTGCAAGATACATCATTTCATACACCCTCTATATAAAGCTCCGAGCTCGTGTCAGCTTATTTTGCAGCGGTAAATACATTTATCTAGAAATGTAATGGCAGGAACGTAATGAGGAACTGTTTTAATTGTGCGAATCTGCCAAACATCTGAAAAACATTAATGTTTTCCATTTGTTTCACAGCAATATCTGCTCTTAAAACCCCATATTAGGTTGTAGCAGCAAAGGTTATTGAACTTTTTTTTTAAATTAATGATGTTTAGGCCCACACACCATTT
>JANJYP010062705.1:0-10303 GCA_024605115.1 Rastrelliger brachysoma
TTCAAAATGACACAAATATTACACATAGTCCCTTTAACACTTAGATGGTTCAAAATCACATGACACTTTCCTACAAAGCAACATTGCGGTCTCAACTAACAGAAACCGGAGTAGAAAAAACATTGTTGGCGTACACAAAGGGTATTAAAAACTTAGTTTGTGTAGGCAGCGTATAACTTTTCCGTTGTTGCTTCCTGAAGCGATTTTCAGAATAAAAGTTTCCACATCCCCTCTCTGCTGAACCTGCGTTACCTGACTAATGTGTTCACTGGTAGACTTTTATTATGAAAATCGCTTCAGGAAGTGACCACGTACATGTCAGTCGCTTCCTACACAAACAAATGTTTTTATTAACCTTTGTGTGCACCAACAATGTTTTCTACCCCGGTTTCTGTTAGTTAAGACTGCGATGTTGCTTTGTAGGAAGTGTCATGTGATTTTGAACTGTCTAAGTGTAAGTAAAATAGCGTGTTGTGTGTGCCACTCAGAAGTGCCCTGTCCGCCGCCATTCTGGTAGACCCCAAGTCTCCGAGCGAAAAAAAACTACAAACATGGATTACTCCAGAGAGTCTGCGATAAAGGTAATTTTATATTTGATATAATGTTTGACTAATGTCCATGAGTAGAAAAAGCCTATAATGTAAAATGGCGCATGTATCACTTTAAGCTAAGTCTGCGCAACTTTGAATTTAAATGTGAGTAAGGCTGATAACATTTGTCATTACTAACCAGTTAGTCGACTGACAAAATGGAACAAATTGCTATTTAAGTAACAACATACATTTTCTGGTTCCCTCATTGGTAATGCCAAGCTTTTCTGCTTTCCTTTGTTTCACTCATAGACTGTGGTTTCACTGCTGTAAATCATACAGCGGCCGTACAAACCAACTTTAAATTAGATAACAGTAGTAATATAATAGACAGTAGAAGTCTGTTTTAGAGCAGATTTGGTGAGCAGAATGGTATTGCATATTCCAGCCAAGACTTTTAATTTGCTAAGCAGCAGTAAACCAAGTTTTTGCATTGCACACAGAAGAATTGTTTGAATGTCACATGCACTGTCTGTCCCATCAGCAATGTAGTAACAAGGTATGTTGCTAATGTAAAGGGCATACCATGGGGGTTGTCAGGACAAAGCTCCTTGCAGAAATCCCAGAAATGGTACAGATCTTCTGGCATCTGAAGCTTGTACAGCTGCAGCATCTCATCACGTTGCTTTGAATCCACAGCTGACAGTGGCATGGCTTTGGAATCATCTGCACGAGGTTTCTTCACCTCCACATCCTGAGAAAATGTATTGCCAGAGAAACAACTGTTAGACACTCACTTAGAAACTGAGACTAGCGTATGCTACTAAACTAGCCCTATATATTGAACCGTACAGCAGCACATACAAGCGTGTTTGACATGTTCTCTTTCACCGCATTTCTATTAATTAAGGTAGACAAACAACTTCCGCTAACATTATGAGCTTTCACAAGCTATGATTTATTGCATTACACTGCATTGATTTTAGCAATAAATTGGCTCGTACAGATGTGTTCATGGTTGGAGTCTCACTTACACAAGCACTTAAACCTATGTCAGCAGTTAAGTAAAATATTTACCTATCTACTGTTAGCAACCAAAATCCATGGCAGCCATCCATTTCATTGCACCGGGATTTAGCAAAGAAAAGAGCAAGATGTGACGCGGCGTTGCTGATACAACGGTACATAAAACGTAGAACGGAAAGTCATGTAGCTGTGTGTATGTGTGTGTGTTTATGAGCTGCACTGACCAAGCGGCTCTGTGAGAACAGTCAGCGGCGCTGCTGCCATGTTGTCCATCAGTGGGCCAAACACTTCACACACAGCGTTTAACAGAAGATCATTTGCCGCCATTAAAACCACACGCAACACAGCTAGTTGGTTGGTGAAATCGTTTTTTTCAATAAACATGTGTGCAAGTCAATAGAGGTGGTCAAAGCGGTGTAAAAATTACCTGAACGGGTTTGGGTTTTCTTTTTGCGCGCCCTGTCATCTTCCTCCTCTTGTCTCACCGATGGACTCTTCTTCTGTAAATCTGAATCAGCAGAAACTGCGCCGCAGTGAAGCGCAACTCTGTCCTCTAATGGCCAGAATATCAACTGCAGTTCCGGACCCAGTGTAACCTATGAGTGTAACCAGTGTGATTCATAAATCAGATTTTCATATTAAAGCTGATTTATGAATCATGAATGAATAAATACGTACATAAATTACATGTATCTTTAATATTTTGTAATGAGTTCCACTGAGATAATGCCTCTCTTTCACATTACACCATAATCACTCATCAATCAGTTACACATATTCACACCAGGAGCAGCCGAGCAATGAACAGCTCCACGGGAGCAGGTGAGATTAAGGGCCTTGCTTAAGGGCACAACAGTGATGGTAATGAGACATGGGCAAGCATTGCTGTTTCACTTTCTCTGCCCAGATTTATCCTGCTGGTCCAGGAATTGAACCGTTAACCTTCCAGTCACTAGCTTGCTTCTATAACATTTAGGCTTCCACTGCTACATTGTTATTAACATGCATGCAAAAGCAGCATAAGCAAAAAAGAACAAAAATGTACACAATAGGTGATGTAAATCCACAAATGTTTAAGGCTGTGCACTACACTTGCCCTACAGGGTGACACAAGTACGTTTACATGGTACAGTTTAATATGCATAGTCATAATGACCAGCCTCTGATTGTATTGATATGTACAATGCCAAAAAGCTCCACATATAAGGTTTACAAAAACAATAATGAAGGGCATTATAAGACAATATCCAGAAAATATATACTGTAATATGTGTGGTGGAATTTTTTGTTTTAGAATCTAAATGTGATTAAATTAGTATCCATATTTTTTGCACATTTTCTAAACCTGTTATTTTGACCACAAGCTATGAACATATTAATAGCATTAGCACACAGAGCTGTTGGCCTGTGGCAATGCTTCATAGCTTGGCCTCTGACTACTGACAGTAGATCTCAGTGTAAATCTGTCAGAGTGCATAAAATATTGGACAAGAAGTCACTAACATAAAATACAATTACATGAAATGCTACATGACATTGCAAACTTTTAGATATGGATACACATATGTTTTCAAATCTGCATACACATTTGCAAATCTCAGTATGCATTTTCACATTATGGATATACATTCATAGAACTCAACTTAACACTGGACTATATGCTATGGGATATACATAAACGCATTGTGTTTATTAGACATAGTGAGACATTGACATTTGGGAGTTAAAGTTCAAATGTATGAACACTAAGCACAGATTTAATCAAGACATGTCCATGAGAGGATGGTGTAGGCAGATCAAATTCTTTTTTGTTTCCTAAACTAGGCTTTAGTCATCTGTGCTGTTCTTTATTCCTCTGTCTGAGTATTTTCCTCATTGTTTTGGTGTGTTTCCATGGTTACATTCAATGATTTTCACTGGTTTCCTTCTCTGCTTCCTCAGCCATATGTAGCCAATTTTCTCTGTTCTTCTTACAGCCATTCATCAGTGGAGAGCAGGTGTCAAAGAGTTTGGATACAGCCTGATTGGAGTGATAAAAAGTGAAGATCAGAGCTGAGAACAAACATTACCAATATGTACATGACACACATGAGGCCAGAAGCAATAACGCACCTTGTAGAGTGGATAGCAGATCTCATCAATGTATTCAACTTGCATATATGGCAGTCGTGTGCTGTTTTCTCTGTTCATGATGTCCTTGTGAAAATAGAGTTCAAACCTTTTATAAAAGCTTCTCATAGAACTCTACTCAATTCTCCAACATGTGCAAAAATATAGTTGAATTATTGCTAAACTATTTTGATCCAATTAACTGGATTGTTTTTTAAAGTTTAAATTCAAGTTCTTTTGCTTGAATATTCTTTACCAGTAAAGTCTGAATTCTTTAGTATAAGAACAAAGTGTCAGAGCTATCAAAAGAGAAGAACAAAATATACAATAAAAAAGCATATTGTAAATGGCCCATGATGCCACCATGGCTAGGGGCAACATACAGGACATTCTCCTAGAAGACACATCAGCCTGTGTTTGAATCATGAACAGTCTTTAGCATCATGATGTCAAGGCAAAACTTACAATGGGCTTGATTTTAAACTCCTTTTTTTCTTTGTCCCCTTGAGCAAAAAATTCCATGGCAACAAGGTTGGCGATCTGTTTTGAAGGAAGAATGAAGTTAAGATTGTGATGAACTTATAATGAAGGAGCAGTACAAGTACTTGTTCAATGTAAACTTGTGTGTTAGGCCTACCCTTTTCTGTTCTGGCCAAGGCTTTGTGATAGCGGAGAGGTCACTGGCTGTCATCAGCATTGACCTGGGGGATAAATAAATATGTCTTCATGTCCTGCCCCATCAAAGACATCAGTATCATATCTTCCTGATTATAAACTATTTAATTCTCACCTCAGCAGATCTCTTTGTTTGTCACTCTTCCAGCTCACTTTACTTTTTTTACTAAGAGAAAAGAAATCTTTTCTTCTCCTAGAACAAAACAACAACAAAAATAGTTGTCAGAGTTAAACAAGAATTACACAATGTTAGAGTTCTATAGCAAGTTTGACATGCATACTCCATATATACGGCCAAGTCCGTGGCAAGGATTGCCCTTTTGATCATGTGTAGTACACTTTTGCGGTCCTCTGGAGAGAGGCTGCTGAGAATCTGACTCCCCTGGTAAAAAGAAAGAGAGAGAGAGAGAGAGAGAGAGAGAGAGAGAGAGAGAGAGAGAGAGAGAGAGAGAGAGAGAGAGAGAGAGAGAATGTTAAAATAGGAAATAGAAAATATTTTGCAAAATAACTATTGAACTATTGTCTTATAAGCACACATATGCCAAGACCTTACTTTTTAATTTCAACTAACAAAATGAATACCAAATAAAGCACGAGTGATTACAGTAACAAAAAGAAATACAGCAAAAATCCAAAAGTGTGACAAAAGGGAAGTGGACTGAAAAATGTTAGGGTTTACAAGTGATTTCATTCTAAGAAAAACAGTGCCTATAATGTATGTGCATATTGATACTTAGATTGATTGAATGAATGAAAATATAAATGAATGAAAACTTACAGTGTTGTTGAGGATAAACAGGCACAAGTTGTAATGATGGTTCTCAAGAGATGAGTGGCCATACAGTTGAGCTAAAGGCTGTTGACTCCTGACAGAGAAAGAGAGAGAGAGAGAGATAGAGAGAGAGAGAGAGAGAGAGAGAGAGAGAGAGAGAGAGAGAGAGAGAGAGAGAGAACCATTACATGACTGAAATGAGTAACAAAGGTAACGAGTGGACTAAATAAGTAATGTTTACCTTTCTATGTATGAGTTACTGACACCTCTGTGGTCAAGATCATGATTCAGAGTGGCTATCATCAATGCAAAAATCTCTAAACGGGAGAAAATGCCCTGAGAATACACAGAGAGAGAGATGGATAGAAAGCGGGAGACAGAAAGGTTATATTCCCCACTGTCACACCAAAGACCTGCTTATTTTTCCACATTTCTGCACATTTTCACATTGAAATAAATTCAGGAAGGAATATGCACTTAACTCTGTAGTTAAATCAGAATGGAGAATGCGGTACCAGTGCTAGATATTTTTATGTGATTTGTTTTTATGTAATAAATCAAACAAAACTTCACACAGAGATGTAAAATGTTTTCTAGTAGGTGAAGTGGGGAAATAGTTGTATAGTATTGTATATGTATAGTTGGACAATCAAATGTTTGTAGCCAAATAATGCAAAGAGTTGGCCAACCTCATTAATGGGCTTTGTAATCATTAACGATTAAGGACTTTATGTCCGTGAGCACCTGCAAATCAAACCAATGTCAGACACAAGTGTACTGCCTGTTTATTGTAATACCATTAACTACTTTAACCCAGAAAAAGATCCAATAGGGAAACATGATGAAAAATCAAACATGATAAATTAATCATGAAAATAGAGTAAGGCTGGAAGAAATGAGTGACAGAAGATACTTAAGCTCAGATTTAGTCTGGCATGTGTTCCCATGGAGAACAGTTAAGAGGTTTGGGAAGGTCCACAATTAATCCTCTTTCAAATAATTAGGAGCATTCTGTATTAGAGGAATCCTGTAGTCCTTGAATGACTCCACCACAAACTTTAAAATAGCTCAAACTTCAGCACACCTTGGTAGTTGAGTGGTCACTGCGCATGCCATTTCTTTCTCCCCGTTTCCTGTTGGCCTCTACATCATGTGCTTTGCAAAAAATGCCCGACAATGGATCTTAAAAAATTGTTCACACTTCAAATTCATTGTGTTATCCCTGTTTTCAGTGTGCTAATAATTTTGATGACTTTCATGAATGTCATTTTGTAAATAAAAAATGAAATGCAAAATGAAAATGTCAGGATGCAAAATATTTCAAGGGAATATTCTGAAACACACAAACACTTGCATGCACCAACCTGGAGCTCATCAGAGCCCATAAGCATGGCAAACATGCTTTGAGCAGTACTCAGTGCATGGCTCCAGTTGTGATAAGGCACATTGTTTCTGTAACCACGTCTCACAGTGAGGACCCACTGGCAGAGACTCTGCAAGAAAGCAAGATCAGAACATTGATCAGTTCTTTAGAATTAGTTAAAATGATCTAATTTAATTATGTATTTATTCTTTTTTTCCAGCTGCATATCATTTTTATGTGTTAGATTTCATTAATCTCACCAAATATGCACTACTTCAAATCACACAACACCACATTTTTCACCAACAATTTTTTTAAAAAGCCATGAAGACTGGTCATTAGAAGGTGTGTAACCTTGTAGTTAATGTTGAAATCCTGGACCAGATTGAGATCCAGGAACATACGAACAGTGGCCTGTGTAGTGAGGTCCTCTGGTAGGCCAAAATCAGAGAAATGAAAGTCTAGAATATGCAGTGACTCTGCAGAGGGAATGGTGACCTCCTGAAAACAAACAACCACAAAAAACATTGAAACAGAACATTCCATCATCCATAAGCGCAAGTACAACAGCAAACACACAATTTCTTTTACTGTCTATTGCNTATTGAAACAGAACATTCCATCATCCATGAGCGCAAGTACAACAGCAAACACACAATTTCTTTTACTGTCTATTGCTCACACTGTAAATGTGCAGGGAAAACCTCTAGGTTAACATGAGTGATGTCCTTTTTCAGTGATAGCAGCGATTCAAGAGTCTAAAATTGGCAAATCATTAGCAGTGTATTGGCATTAAAGGCAGTTAATCTGATGTGTAGAAATAACAGGAGTCTTTATGAATGACAGTATGACAAAAAATAGCAAGTGTTTATTATAGAGGAAATGAAAAGTGGTGATTGTGGAGTATGTAAAAGATAAAAGAAAATGAATAAAATTATTTGTTTGTCTGTCTCTTTCTCCAACAACTTATTCACATGTATGGTATTATATTGATGAAGCATGAAGAGGTGAAAAGTTCATAGAGAGTAAAGTCATCTCCACGTAAGAAAATTAGGAGTTACCTGTAATGCCTGGATTTCCTGTTCTGCTGCAGTAATATGGTAGGCAAGAACCTACAGGGAAAAGAGTGAATGTCTGAATAGGTTCATCTGACTCCAAGGTAAAGATCTGA
Organism: Rastrelliger brachysoma; assembly: GCA_024605115.1. Lineage (NCBI taxonomy): Eukaryota > Metazoa > Chordata > Actinopteri > Scombriformes > Scombridae > Rastrelliger > Rastrelliger brachysoma. The sequence continues at coordinate 7,647 of JANJYP010062705.1, forward strand.
ATGGTAAACCAAAAATGTTTAACAGTTCACTGACCTCTTGTGTAACTTCTATACTGGCCCTCCGCTCCTCTGTGATCTGGACAGCCTGAACATACTGCAGAGCCAGGCCGCAGTACACTGCCAGGTCCTCCAACAGGCGCTCATCATATCTGTTAAAAGCCTCCATTTCATCTGAGTCTCTGCTCAGTTTGTTCATCAGCTGGCACACAGCTAAAAGAGCATAAAGAAACAGTTGAACAGTATGAAAAAAAATGTTTTAAGAGGAGCTGTGTCTTTAGTAGATACAGAATGGAGTTGATAGAAGAACGAAGACCAGCTGCGGGTGGATATATCAAAGATAACTTTGTCTGCCTGCATCTCTTCTGTGTATGAAGCGTGTTATCTAGTAGTTTACAAGGGTTAAATTGAATCCTTATCTACAGTCACACTACTATCCAATAGTCTATTTTTATTGTGAAAAAGACGAATGACTGTAGTGTTAGAATTTATATTAATTTATCATGTAAAATAATAATTGCCATCAAGAGTTTGACTTACCAATAACATTTTCAGACCTCTCATTCCTAACAGGGCAGCAGATCAGACTCTTAATTGATCCCTCAGAACTATTTGACATGTTAAGTGTTTCCATAGCCACTAGGGTTTGAAGGGCATATGATGGGTCAACATCACTGATGTCACGTTCCCTGAGAAATAATATAGATGTATATTATGTCTACTTTCATACTGAAACATATTCTAAGAAACAACCATGAATAAAAAAATATTATTAGCAAAAGTCTGTTAACATAGCCATCAATCAGGCAATAATCATTCAGTCTAGCTTTGAGCAGTCAGAACCTTCTGTAGATCTGGCAGCTTGATCCGAGCTCCTCACACTCCAAGTGAATTACTTGAGAAAAAGAAATCTGAAATAAAACCACCAGAACAAAAAAACATATTCTGTTGAGAAAAAGCATTCTGTTATAAACAAGACAACAAAACAGGAAATTCAACAGGATAGCACACCTTGTCGTCCTTATTAGGGATGAAGATGGTGCAGTACTGCGCATGTGTAAAGGGCATGATGGTAGCAGCCATCTTACTCAGCAGAACTTCAAAGGAGTGGTGCTCCTTTGATAATGCTTGAGCCATCTTTATCAAGGCCTGCCAGACACACACAGATAAAATTCTGTTAACATCGACAACTTAATAAATCCGTCAGTATGCCAACAGCATATAGATAAAATACTGTGCAGTATACCAAAACAGGTTCTTGGGATAGACTTTGCAGTGCTTTTTGATAAGAATCTCCGGTGGTGTTACCTGGCTACGTTTAGCCTCCTGTCGTGAGCTTTCATACAGCTGGATGTTGTCCAGGACCATCCCCAATATATCCATGTGATTAGACAGCACCTGGCCAATCAGAGCCAAAAGTCAAACTAGTAGGCAGTTCTTTGTCATTTGTTATTAAAAAGCATCATTCATTTTGATTTAAACACAATATATGTGGATTACTTGAAAATAAGACATACTGTGCAATTATTTTTGTAAAGAGGCTACAACAACTACATAATCTAGGTATGCCTGATGATATATCGATAGTCAAGCGCTCTAACATTAGATGCACAATATTATTCAAATATAACAGACCCAAATCTGATGACCCCTCACCTTTTCATCCATCTTGGTAAAAACAGAAACTGATCCATTGCTGCTACCTCTCTTGTTGATCATTACCACTACACCTACCACCTGTCCACACACAAAAAATACACATTATTATAACCTCTGACACAATGTACTGACTCACAAACAAACTGTGTCTATATGTTTGCACCAATTAGGTCAGAAGCATGTAAAAACACACAAATATGCCTCTTGAAATAAATGTTACCTCTCCTCCATGGTTCTTGATGGGCACACATAGAACACTCCTAATCTTTAATGATTGGTCATCTTCAAGGTCAAACCTGGGGTCCTGATGGGGTAAACAAATTAAATGTGTGAATAATATATGTACATTACATTTATATCCATGATCTATTTGCTTCTTCATATGACATGTGTCTACTTTGCTCACACGATGGTGCATAATACATTACATTAGGTGATTTGGAAGCAACAGACAGTAACATCTACCAAATCNCCCATGATCTATTTGCTGAATGTTCTTCATATGACATGTGTCTACTTTGCTCACACGATGGTGCATAATACATTACGTTAGGTGATTTGGAAGCAACAGACAGTAACATCTACCAAATCTCATCTCTGGCCAGGAATACACACATTTCTCTGTAACCTTGATGTTACACAGATTATAAGCAATGACACACCCACAGTTGTGCTGACTAGGGATTACCTGGTATAGAACTCTACAAAAGGTTGGTCCTGATTCCTAATCACATTGATGGTGAGGAAAAGTAGGTGGTGGTGTGGGCACCACCTTTAAGCTCTTTAGTGAGCTGTGCCATCTTCCCTCTTTGTGTGAGTCTGTGTGCATGAGTTAGTGTGTGCAAGGACAGGGCACATGGTAGTGTAGTACAGAGCACCACTGTCTCAATAATCAGAGGTTAATCAGTTAAAAGGATTAAAAGCAGGTGCGTCATCTGGGATCCCTACACAGTCCCACTTTCCATGAAATAGCCATGTCATCTAAAAACAGGCTGCTAGGA
>JANJYP010062717.1:0-36100 GCA_024605115.1 Rastrelliger brachysoma
ACAGAGAGCCCTGCTAGTGTGTGATAAGGTTCTGCTGTCTACCACAGTGAAGTCATCAGTTTCATTTAGACCAAACTGGGGGCATCACAGATAGGTCTGAGGGGGCAAACCAACATAGCAAATGTTAGATCACAAAGGTTCACTCTAATTTTTCAGCTACACACCCTAAGAGAAGAACACATACTATACTTTATACTGTTAACAAAACACTGTGTCAGCCCAGATGATGTTAAAAGTTGTTTCATGGTAAAGTTGCAAGAAAACACATCATTTATGAAAACTATTTCACCACTATCTTGTCCACCTCTTTGATACAAACTGAAGACAAACAAACAAAGAAACAAACAACAAGTTAAGGTTTCATGGGTTCTGTGATTATTTCATTGTGTTACTTTGAACCATCAAGCTAGCCCATTTCCATTTTCACCAACCAAAGCCTACCGGCAGCTGCCACCAACAGTTATGTATGAGCGTGGTATCAATCTTCTGTTCTGCATTTAGGACAGACCTTAAATGAACCTATTCTCCAAAATGTTGTATGACTAAATTGCACCAGTAGCAAGGTTTGGCTGAAAAGCAAGCAGGGGTGCCTTTTTGTGTGAATATGTGCAGTAAAATTTCCACTTAAATTCATATTTCTTATAAAAGTCAGACAAGAGTCAAGGAAATCATTTTTCACGAGTTCAGTTCATATTTTCTACATTTTCAGCTGCCTGCTGACAATATTATGGCCTCCAGGCAGTGCCTCATTTTGCAGGATATTTCCCCCCTCTTACAGTAAATGGTCAAATTTCACATAAGACCTATCTGTCTGTATTTCTCCAGTAATACACGTCCTGAGTGGCTGTGTAAAGCACAAGTCAAGAGGCTGCTCTGCAGTCATTCTCGGTTACTGAGTCATCCTTGTCCATGGTGCCCACTGCCAACTGGCAGCTATAACAATTAAGATCCAGGCTGCATATGTCACAGCTGCCTCACTTTCAGCTTCTAAGTGAATCTATAGAGCTGAGTGTGAAGCACACTGGACATATAGGAACCAATCCTCCATGGTCTTCTGTGGAAAAGAACTGGCAGCTTTTGCCTGAAGAAATGGGTTGGCTGTCTTTGGCTTGACTTTAAGGTAGATCTGAGATGCTTCATGACTGCCTACTTTCACTCCAGTTCTGAGAAATAAGGCAGGCTGATGAGAAGGGAATGACAAAGACCCTCACCCCTTACAGAGAGAGTCCATCTGCCCTGGTGACTCTGTCGTCTGAGTGGACTGTCGATAGGGGTGATTGAGAGGTGTGAGGGATATTGGGCATGTGGGAGAGAAGGAAAAAAGACTGACCATCTTGTAGAGAAAATGAATTGAATGAAAGGGAGAGAAGATAGAAATGAGATGACAAATGATTGAAGTATGGGTAAAAATCAAGGCAGGTGGATTAGAGGCTGGGGGCTTGGTTTAGACAAGTCTGTAAAGAGTAAAGTATGAGAGAGATGACAGATAAGGAAAAGCAGCATGTGCATTTGACAACTTTTATTAGGCATTCACATGGGAACTTCAAAGTGATCTTCTATAAACACTATAGCAAGGATATACAGTAAAATGCCAGAGTTCTCAAATGGGAAACAGAGAAAAACATGTTTTCTTGGATCAGTGTTGTTAGGACCTTGATGATTTTTTTTAGAGATCAAAGGTATCATGCAGTTTTACAGTGAGCATGCTGCTATGTCCTCATGAGTTATTTAGTGAACTATGGATTGATGCAGAAGGTGAGAAGGCTGAGGAAGATAGAGAGCGAATGGGGCAGTGTAAGTTCTGTACAACAACTATTCTCAGTAATCAGCTGCAGAGGGACCCAAGAAACTGAAACTGCTGACCAGCATTAAAAGCTGTGTGTGTGTGTGTGTGTGTGTGTGTGTGTGTGTGTGTGTGTGTGTGTGTGTGTGTGTGTNGAAAAGTAAAGTAATTGTATATGAATGCTTGTACTCAGAAGGGTCACAGTGGTTAAAACTTTCCAGATGCAAAATACATTTAAAAAGATCCCTAAGATCAATTGAACAAACTGTGCTGTGACATTTAGGGTAGCTGCTGAGAATATTAAGACAGAACAGTATGATGTGGTTTGATGTTCAAAACTGTAATTCTGAGCATTTACTTTTAAGTACAGTTGAGTGAATTGGTTGTTAAGAAGACAGAGAGAGGCAATGATCTTACAGTATCATTAAACATGTGTGACATGTCACAGATAGTAGTATTACATACACAAAAATAGCAATTTTAAAACTCAAAGTCAATATTTTACAGAACAGCAAAAAAACACCACTGATAAGACCAAAAAAAAGTGTAAAGCCATCCTAGCAGCTCTGTGAGTACACTGTCAATCACAGTTCTCAATCAATACCCACATTGCAGACATTTACACAGAGATATGTATTAAAATCTTAATAATTGAGCAATGATTTCAAAAACTGACTACCAGTATACTTATTACAGTAACTAAATTGAGCAATTGAGAAGTTGCTGCTTTTTGAATAGGGGCCAGTTGGAGCCAGAGATTTTCTGAAGCTAGCATCTTGTCAATTACAACATAGTCACACCCTAAAGCATATCCTACCTTCTTGTCAAATTTGAACTGAGTAAGACCATAATTTACAACATGAACAAGAAGACTTGAAACTAGCAAATGAGTCGGTGGTTTCAGTCAATGATTGCTATTAGAGAGAAAGCAAGATAAAGGCACTTCACTTGGCATTGGCTTTATTTTTCAGATGCTTGCATTACATTCTAGCATACTTTTGCATTAGCTTCAGCCTTAAGGTGAGGTAGTTGCAGCTGGGTTTAATTGTACATTCATTTGCTAAGTTTGTTCATCTGATGGTGTTCAGCCCTAAATTAAAGAATCAGTCAAATGAAAATTTTGACCTGAGGATACCACTAGATGAAAAGCCAGGGGATCACCAAAGTTATTACAGTACATTAGGTCATCCTTGCTATCTCTACTGTGATGCTACTTAAATGGTTAAAAATGTAAGTTTACTAATAAACTTCTTAGCTATATAAAGTATGTTAAATTGTGCAGCTTGAATAGGTGCATGTATCAACATCACAGAGAAATGTTTAAATCTCATTCTATGACAGTAGCAAATGTTATTCTATACATGAGCTTCTATTCCAGGCTTTCTCTGCATAGTCCTGTGTATCAATACGTTCATCTGCTATTTTAGTAATGCTGTAATAGGCAACTTGTGCCCATCAGCTTTACCTGGCTTCATTCGGTTCTACTACAGATGATGCCGCTTAAGCAGCAAATGGCTTTGTGCCAAAGCACACATTCTGTGTGGTAAATCATTAAGATGTTTACTCATGATTAAAGATGTTCTTTGTTCCTGAAATGTTTCAGTTGAGTACCTCAGCTCGCTATTAGTAGGCAAACGACAATGTCTGATTAATGATTAAACACTTGGCTAATCAATTTCCCAGACTTCCTAGTTGTTGCATGTGGATGATTCACTTAAGTGTTGTGTAATGGAAAGTATTTGTTGGTGTGATATAATTGCAAAATACTTGAGCTGTCATCCTTGTTCTTTGAGCATTCCAAATGAGATAATAGTAGTAATGGACAATAGCAGGGAACTTTAGGTATCTTTCATAGTTTCTCCAGACACTCACTATATATTTTGCTAGAACCAATAACTTGCTTGGTCAATTCATCCAGGTAGACATTGTAATTACAGAGAATTGTTTCCGGAGCTGCTAGACCTTCACAGTGATACTAAAAAGATGCAAGGTGTGTGTATGCGATTGTCAGTGGCAATGTTTACATGAGCACATAATTGCAATTAAGGCCAATACTGATTAAGACATTAGACATTATGTTTACATGATTGTGAAGGTGACAACTCCTTGTAATAACCCTGTTTACATGTGTCATGTAGTTAGTTCAATTTTCTAAAGAGAGTTGTGACACTGCTTATTTCCTGTTGATATGTTCTATTACTTTGAAAGTCACACATAAAAACTCTAGCTAACCTCACTGGCATTATGTCAAAGACACACAACAAAAACTCCTTAAAGTTCCAGAAATACTATTTGCTCTCTGTTTTGCTTTCTATTATGTTTCAGCATTATATTGCATGCATCACTATGACATCAGTGCAAATGCTCACCTTTATCAGAGTCTCAGTAATGCAACTCAGGTACATACATGTTCAGACTGGCCTCACATAATTTAAGTAAGATCTGATTATGCACATATCTTACTGTGATTATTCTTTCTTCATCTACAGAATAAGCATAATCTCATTAACATAATTGGAGTAAGGTTGCTCTGATACACACAGCTGTTGCCTGGCTTGTCATAGCTGACTACTGACATGTAAAAAATATCATCTGACATCCAGTTAGCTCTGGCAAGTTGGTATGGTGTGGTGAAACAAAAACATCACCTATAGTCAGACAGGCAAATCAGTAGATTGAACACTGAACTTTCTCCTGTTGTTTGTTGTCTGCTCATACAGAAGAACATATGTATGTATATATAGGCCTATGTGGATGCCTTATGCAATACTCTATATGGTGATATAATATATTTACTGAGAACAACAGTCTGAAGGGAGAGGGGGTGGCAGCTGACACAGTAACGAATCGAAACTTACATTTCAAAGTATAACTTCAAGTTAAGTTGAACCAATTCAGCCTCAGTCAATTGAATATAAAGCTATTCCAGACTATGCTTTGAAGATCTATTATTTATGTTTAGTTATATAAGAAAACTGCTTTGAAATAAGTTTATTTAAACATGACAACTCAAAAGTTGCACATTTCAGATACAATCATCACTGTCATTGATCTTTCTCCACAGATCCAGGAGCAGTCTTTTCACAAAACTGGCTAATTTCCTCATTTTTGCTTTGTGCAGCTGAATGTTGGCCCAGTTAAACCAGTATCTCAATCTGTAACCTTTATGTACTGTATGTAGGCTACTCGCTAGCTCTGTGTTAACAGCATGACAATAGTTACTAATATGACAGAAATGTCCTAGTTTAGGGACTGCAGCATTTAAAGGAAGTGGCCTGGGTGTATAATGGGTGTATATTTTTTTTCACCTTGAGATAAACAATTTCTGCCCATCTCCAGCTTTTATGCTAAGCTAGGTAAGCAGTTTCATATCTATAGCTTGATATATACCATACAGACATGGCATTTACTTTTCCTCTAAGAAAGCTGATACAGATATCAGCTAGAAATAATCTGTGATGCCATGTGATTAATAAAACATCTAGGCTGTTAACAAGAACAAACTATGGAGCAGTGGTCAAATGTAACTAAGTACATTTATTCAGCTATGCTGGACTACTATTTTGAGGCCATTTTTATGATACTTTTTCATCATAGGCCTAATTACAATACATTTTAGAAATAAGTATTGTACTTTTTACTCGTGTTTCAAGTAATTGTTATTTTCAGATATGTAAAACATCATCACTTTAGAAAATTGAAAAATAACATTGCTATAGTTTATAGATTAAAGTGCTGCATACATTTGAATGAATGTTATTGTATCATTAGTAGTTTGATACTGAAACGGAATATTTTTTCACTGTTATTTATACATTTATTTAAGTAAAAGATCTTAGCCACTACTGTTAGGTTTGTGGCTAGCTTCAAGTAGCCTACGTACACTGTGCAACAGGGGCAACACAAAATGATGAGCTCCAGAGTGAGTTCTCCTTCCCAGAGCTGCCCAGACTCTGCAGTCAACATCTTTCTCATTTGAATATGAAAGGGCACTGGAGGCATACGTCATGATGACTGATTCTGAGCACATTGCGAGGAGAGTCATTTGTCATGTTGTGCCTCAGAGTCCAGAGATTTGCAATCCATCTTGCCAACAGAAACAAGTTAGTACAGGACCAAGATGCCATGTATGGTTGCCTTGGTGTGTGGGTGTGCATTGTTATCTCTTGTAAATTCAGTATTTTGCTATAGTACCTGCAGCTATTTCATCAGAGAAAACCTCATGAACATTAGGGAAACAACATCTGTGTATATATATTCACAAACTTTCTCATCCCATTCCTAGCATTACTGGACACTTTAGTCATAGGTGTCAGTCATAGGTCAAAACTGTGATGGCCATCCTTGAAATCTCAACCACTACGGGACTAAATTGCTACTACTATTTTAACATTTGTTGATGAACTAATAAATCTACACCATTACAACATTTTTGTGAATTGGACAGTGAACTCTTGACGGACTACCATCTAAATGGAAATTGTTTTGTTTATTGGAAAGTTGAAAGTATCTTGGTTTTTATGTTAAAGGGAAATTCCAGGCAATTTGAACCTTTGGCTATAGTCTCCTAAAATGTATGTGTAAAAAAGATTTTTGGTTTAATTGCTCCTGTTTTGAAGGAGCTCTGACTTGATTCTAGCTGTCACCACATCGCATTGCTAAATGAAACTGTGATGTTTTGGTTTGTCCATTGATTTATTTTAAGGTTGTATAAACTAGTGAGTTTGCATTTAGGCATACATCCTTTGTGTTGGCTGTTTTCCTTTGTATGACAATAATAATAACTTTGTCAGGTAAACTCCTTGAATCAGGATTTTAAAGGTTTCCTAGATCTAGAAACAGCCAAGACATCCTTGCCAGAGGTTCATAAGAGGAGCGGAGTTCTGTTCTGTTTTAGGATCTAGTGATATATATTTTAGAGCAAGACCCCATGTAGCTTTGAATGTAATTATTCTTTTTTTTTAATTATTCTAAAATGAACAAGTAGCCAAGAGAGGTCAAGATTGTGGTGATGTGATCATTTCCGTGAATTAGTCTATTCTGGATCAGCTGCAGACAGGAAAGGGAAGAAAGAGGACATGGGATTGTTGAAAGTCCAATGGTGCTGAGATAAAAGCATGACTGGTTTTCTTCAGGTTCAGGAGTTCAGGATAAAGAATACCATATTTTTCTGATATTTCTTCAATGAAGATAGCAAGACAATATAGTTTCTTGATTTGGACATTAAAGCAAAGCTCAGAGTCCAAAAGCACACCTAAGTTTCTAGCAACAGGTTGACAGACCCAATGATGAGCCAAATAAAACAATCTCTGATCAACTCTAATTTAATTAACATTTAATCTCACTGAGGAAGCATACATATTGAAAGTAGTAATGGACCTAAGACCAGGCCTTGTAGTAAGACCAGGTAAGATATGAAGTGGAAGATAAAGCATAGCTAATTGTGACAGAATATGTTCTATTGTTGAGATATGATTTGAACCATAATGCTATGTTTGAAACATGAAGCACTATAACCAGCAGCCAATGGCCTGTTTATTATACTGTATAAGACTTATAATAGACATGATTTCTAAGGGATGAAGAATGAAAGGGATAGGTAAAAGTGAGGTTTTATTAATGAAGAACTTTGGAAATTCATCATATTTTTAGGGTAAGATTCAATCTCATGGCTAGTAGGGGAGCTGGTGACATGTTGAATTATTGTGAATAAGATTCTGTTGTTATGGCAGTTCTGATAGATGAGACATAGAAAATTACCTTGCTTCCTTAACTACTGCCTGATATATGCATTGTCTCACAATGTCTAAGTTAAGTTGTAGGTTTTGTTGCCTTCAGTAATTGCTCAGCCTTCATGGAGATGTGCTTTATTGTGTGTTTTCATTAAACCTGCGGAGAGCTCTAAATTTAGATCAGACTCTACAGTAGCTATACAATTACTGTTAAAATTATTACGTAGTTCTTCGGTGTGGGGGAGATATAATAAAGGTGCTAGAGTTACTGGCCACTCTAATGACTTAACAAAATTTGACCAAAGACTCAGTGCCAAGAAGGTGAGATCTAAATGGGGTGCATAAACTTGCAGCGAGACAATCTAGCCTACAACCAGGTTTATGGAAGCAAAGTCAGATGACTTTACTAAATCCAAAATGTGACCCAGGTGAATGGGCAAAATCACTGCCAGACTGAATAAAGCTGTGAGTAAAAAGCTGAGATATTCAAAGAAAGAATAAGGGAGTTGGAGAGCATTTATGTTTCTTTTTGAAGAGGACTAGGCCAGATCCACACTACAGTGCACCCAGATGATTAAGATTAAGTAGCCAAGAGGAGGTGCTTCAATTAGCAATGAAAGATGTCCTTGACACATCCAAATTTCAGAGATGATAAACATCTAAGCAGTCAGATAGAATGAATTCATGACAGATGAAACATTTATTTGAAAGGGATCTTGTGTTTAACAAACCAATTTTGATTGAAACTGCTTAAGTTAGTGAGTGCTGGATTAATGGTGGGGGAGGTCTATGATTTACATGGACTTAAATAAACAAAAAATGATACTGTGTAGGAGAGCTAGAGACTTACATAGGTAAGGGGGGTGTTTAATTTTGGCAAATTTTAAATAGATTTGCAGGATTAAAATTGAGTAAGTCTTTAGTCCAGTGTTGGAATGTATTTCTCTCAGATGTGATCACTTTAACCCACTCCAAGGCCCTGACATGATTTTCTGTCTTACAGTGATTTTTAGGGCTGATTTTAAGTTTCCATACTCTGATTGATGTTTCTTTGAACGACTATGCACTACAAGAATCTTTTTTTTCTTTTTAGATGAGAGGCATGGGATTTCATAAATCACATCTCATTTCTTGTCTCTGTTTTGATTTTTATCCTTAGGGTGTACTAGAAGCTGGTGTCGTTTGATGTGGGTTTTTTTACGGGGAGAGGGGCATGTAATGTATTTCATTACCTTTTGTGTATGAACTCTTGTGCCACAGTTACAAGAAAGTGTGACAGTTGTGATGTTTGAAGGGCTGGACATGTTATTCTTTACGCTATATTAAAGAAACTGTCAAGGTGATTATAAGAAATGGCACTCATTCTGCTTTATGCTTTATGCAATTTATGCAGAGATATAACATTATATATCTCTTGTTATTTTGGGAAAATGTAAATAAAAATGAATGCACAGTGTATATCAGTATATTCATTTTTGTTATGACATGACTCTACACCAAGTTTAGTCTAATTAGGACATGGAAATAATCTATTTTTACCAGTCAAGCCCAAAAATTCAACTCATGTTGGCTTGTTTTTGTTTCCTCACCAACCACATTTTAAGATTACATCCATGAATGTGCTCCACAGAAAGTACTGCTAATACACAAGGTTAGTATGTGGGGGTGGAAGGGACCAAGGAAGGGAATAATTTTACTCTTAAAAATCAAGCAGAATATCTTAGCAATTGCATTTATATTGCACAATTTCTTCCTGCTTCAATAAGATACCTAATAAGAAAAAGTCCCTGAGGTTCTCATACAGGAAAGAAGTCACTATCATTCTGAATGCAAGTAAAACCAATAGAGCTGATTCTGTGTATATGCAGGTCCATATGTTATCTGCTGCTGTATTTACCATCAAACACTTTTATACTGCAACATTGCTATACTTGGCGATGCTATTTTTTCTGAGTCATCAACTAATCAACATGTCCTGGCTAGATGTTTTTGGCTTTTTTTTTGTTTGTTTTTTATCTTTATTTTGATCCTCATTCTGTGACAAGCCCTATGTCCATCGGGACCCTGGATAAGCGCTTCATCTATGTCATGAAAAACACTGTCTAAGACTACATGGCACTTCAGGAGGTGCTCTGAATTTAAATGTTAATCTAACTTTGGCCGATGTATTGGAGCTGCAGGCTGTGCCTCTGGGTGAAGCTTTAGAGAAGATGTTTTAGTCTGGTGTCCTTTATGTGCCATGAGGACTGACAGACTTAAAATTTAAGGAATATCCTCGGATAATGTTCACATGTTCTGAACAATATCTTATTTAAAAGAACTTGCATATTTATCAAATGTTTATGGGTAATTGTACACATTATTTTATCATACACATTCTTTACAGTTTCATGTTTGTTGTTTTTTTTCATCCTCCAATGATTGGTTATGGACTGAGGACCTCAAGTGGACTGTAAATGAACAACATCCCCCATCTGAGAGAGGTGTGAAAAAGGGCAGAATTGACCGATTTCTCATTATATACCATGTTAATGGTGTTTACCCAGCATGACATTTCTGCCTGTGCCACCCTATCTAACCTACAACCCTCTCACTCAAATAAAAGCAACACTCTGTTATGATCCAGCAGGGGTTGAATCACTAATGAACTGCCCACATTCACTTCTTGTAGTTTGACCTTTGTGCCATCACACTAAGTGTATGGTGTTTCATCTGACCAGCTGGCAAATCTTCAAATCAACTCTTCATTACAGTAGATAAAAGGGTTTTCATCAGGGAATGTGTGTTTCTGACTTTGAAGTTATTTGCATGAAAGATGAATGAATTCATTTTTTGTTCATCTTTTTATTTGAATAAATATTCCAAACTGATAATAGCACAATAAATAATCCAAACTAGAAAACAAAAACAGAAAAGTGAGTTGATGCAGTGTTGCACCCATTAAACCTCTTATGAAAGCTATTCAAGCAGTCAGAACTGAATCGCCACTTTGAAGTCTAATTGCCTGCAGCTTTCACTTGTTATCCAAAACATTTAATACCAGACATCAAACTTTTACATGGTGCATCCGGGTGACAGATTAATACCTTCTTATCATGACAAACAAAATGTGTGCAATCTTCCGTGCAATAAAAAATGTGTTCACTTGTCATGACTAATTGTGTATACCTTCAAAATAATGCTGCTAACTTGCTTCACACCTTCGAGGAATAATGGAATAAGTGAGTAGCAATGTGATGTTAATATTTGTCTTTGTCTCTCTTGGTTAACTTTGCACTAATGAGCAGATGATGCAGATCAACACGGGTCTCAGGACTACTGCCTCCTATTCTTTTTGAAATAAACAAACACTCACTTCAGTTTTCAAGGTGATCATTTTAAATTCAAATACCTCACCTGAATTTAAAATGATCTAATTCACACTACTAAACCCTGAGGCTTCTGGATAAATTCAGTGTTGGTCTGAAATTCATGAATCTTTTCAGATTCCGCAAAGCTCAGTCCATTATTCCTTTTTTTCATGAAATGGTCTCCATTTTAATTTAAATGGACTTCTTCCCTTAGGTGACTTCCCCTGGAGGAACAGAGAAGGAAAACAGCAACATTTTAGGAGCTGAATAGCCACAAGCAAGCTCATCTGCATTTTACTCACTCGTTTATTTTGTAGAGCAGCGTTTGTGTTACACTGGAAGAGGAAACAGCAAAAATTTGTCTCGAATTTTGGTAAATATTTGTGCCTGTTTTCTGTGCAATGATCGCTAACTTGAGGTCATAATCTTTATATTCATGAGACATTGCTTGTAATGTTGGTAATGTAAGATTTCAATTTAACAGCGCCTACTTTCTGTTCTCATTATTCTTTTATTACTGTAGCTGAACAGCTGATGAAAAGAGGTTTATTTATGCTCTGCATTAGCAATGCATAAATAAAACCTATATGGCTGCATAATCACCATGAAATTTATTGGTATTGGGGTTTCAGCTCTGAATAGTGTCTGTGGTGTGTGAAGTCTGGGTAGCATTGAGGAGAGAAATATCCAATATGCTTTAGTCATTATTAGAGTTAATTAGATAGGAGAGCAAAGAGGATTTTGAAAAGGGGCTCAGAGAGGTAATGAACTGAGCTGAAAGGAAACTTCAGTCTTCATCTTTTTCTTTTGCAGTTTGCATCAGTGTACTGCTGGACTACTATTAGCACAAACAACCAGTAATGCAGATGATTATTTAAATCATAAATCATCATAAATCATAGATGAGTATTTTTTTTGTATTTTTTACAGCCTTCGACTCGGTGGTGAAGAATATGAAGTAAATCAAAACAGTAATCACTTTTGTCATAATGGAACCAAGGATGCTTTGTATAGCCCTTGGTCATAATTAAAGTATGATTAAACATGACACCCAACCTGAAGTGCCCTCAGAGAAAACAACTTGGGGGAAAAAAGAAGAAATGCATGTCATTGCACCTGACAGTGTGGTTTTTTTTGTAACCGTGTTTTCTTTGAAAAAGGTAACACAATAAAGCAACATGATTTATTGCTATAACTGACAAGATATGGCATGACTGAGAGAATTAACCCAAATCTTGCATCTCTTGTAGTATTTTGTGAGAAAGAGGAGAGCGACTACACGTTGGCAGAAAGGTGGCACAAATTTGCCCAAAACAGTGTGGGGGACATTTGCTGAGAGCAGCTTGCTTCATGGTAACATGAGGCTGAGACTGATTAGGAAAAAGAGCTTATCTGAACTCCACTTCCCCCTCCCAGGATGCCCCCGTACCCCACTGGAATCTGGTACCTTTTTGTAGACTGCCAGATCAGTAGCTTTGAATATCCCTCCCAGATACTGCTTCAAAAGTCTGAATGTGGGACCAGCTGCATTTTATTGGAACAGTTCATATGAGGCAGTACAAAGACATCAAATACTACTCTATAAATGTTGCATCTTAATGTCAGTCCATGTTAAAGATAACCTCTAACCATACCACCATAACCAAACATAACTATGTAAAAGACAGTTAACATAATGATATGTGACATACAGGATGAATTAACATACACATGCATGTCAAAATTAATTGGTTTGTTTTTGTGCCAGACATATTTTAGTGTGTTATATTCATTTTAGTATGTTTTAATTCTTAAATAAATATTAGAAATTCAACGGATTTTTAGAGCAGCATGATGAAAATGGCACATTTTAAACATTGATAACTGTTGTAATACAGGCTGTAGGTTGAATTCATTTGAGGATTATGAAAGTTAGCTGTTACAAAAATTATGATATTTTCCTACAGTATGTAGATAAACAATTCAGTAAGCAGGCACAGAAAACAAAAACTCAAAAATAATATTGTTATANCAATTCATTTGAGGATTATGAAAGTTAGCTGTTACAAAAATTATGATATTTTCCTACAGTATGTAGATAAACAATTCAGTGAGCAGGCACAGAAAACAAAAACTCAAAAATAATATTGTTATAGTTGAAAATTGAATAACAAAAAGCCAACTTGAGGTCATTTTAATGTGGCCTTCCCATCAGCAAGGTACAGAGTAAGAGTCAGCTGTGGACAAGTAGCAGGGTCGAAGCTGAAAAATGTTTCAGTAGAGTGATTTTAAAACCATGAAGTCAGCACCTAATGGAGCGAGGATAATGAATAATCAAATAAGTCAAATTGTAATTTTCCATCATTCTCTCTAAGAGTAACTGTAAATTTTTCTAAATTTTCTACACCATTCAGTGTGGGAATTAAAAAGTGTAATTGTGTGTGATGGATAATTATGAGCATCATTCATGTGGTCAGTGTACTTATATTTGGGATATTTATGTTTAGGTCTGACCAGGGATTATATGTGGGCAGGGTATAAATATGTGACAGTGTTTTGTCCAACAGCATTTAGGGTTTGAGCTTCCTTAAAGTAGGAAAGAAATTAGAGTCAATGAATGGAAACATTTTTCTTTACGGAATTATTTTTATAAGGGCTCCTGACCTCAATTATCTGCTGTAAATACAACTTTTATATTGAGGTTAAATAAGTTTAACATATTAGTTACTGTAGAAACATAATAAAGTAGTGCTTAGTCCTTACCAATAAAATAACTCTCTATAACAGAGCTATAAAGCTTGACAGAGTGATTCATGATTCGCCCCGTGATTCATTCCATATCAAATCACAGAAGGCTGTTGCAGCGCTGTCTCAGGTGTATCGTGAATGGCTCCCAAAACAAAGCCTGAAAAACATTTCTGCTTAAATACTATGTTTACCATTTTTTTAAGCTCTTGATGTTATTTCAAAGCCTCAAAAACATCTCATCTGGGACGCCATGTTTGGGCATTAATATCTTGACAGGTGTTATTCCTAGCGTCATCAAACTCAAACCAAACATTAAAAGTTAGTAAGAGATGCTATTTTATTTATACGGCCCTAAATCATGGACAAGACTACTACAAATTCACATTTTTGCAGCAATAGGTTATAAATTAGTATTTTTTCTGCCTATACAAACTTTTATTAAACTTATGTTAACATTTGAATTATAAAAATATATATACATATAATAAATCCTCTGGTATAAGGACAAATAAATGGTATCCTAAATGACACTCTTAGGCTCCAGTGGGAATGTCTAAGGTGTTTCTACAATAGTTGGATGTGTTTAGACATAGTGTACATGTTAGAAAGCCACATGCCCTGATAGTAAATAAATATAGTTTGTCTTAAGGAACTATATAGTAACCTAATGTGTTTCTTTACTCCAAGCAATATTTTAGAGGCTGGGATACACAGAAGTACAGATAATAAGGAACGACCCTGCTTCTTCATTATGAATTATGTTTTCCTAAAGTGAAAACAATGTCTTTAACTATGTGTATTTATCTTTGAAGGGAATTTCATTTCCTGTCATTTTTAGAGCCGGTGCTTTAAAAACTTTTTTTTTTAAATCATGTTGTTAAAACACGATTATCTACTAGTCTACTTTTTAAAAACGCTGTATTATGTACTGCCAACAAAAAGTATAAAATTATGTAACAGTTTGAATTTTCTATTACATAAACATTTTTTGCATCATCTTTTTAAGTGAGGCACAATGGGTTAATGCCTAAACATTTACAAGAGAATATAACTTGAAAAAAAAGTCAAGAGAAAAAAAATGACATAAAAAAACATTAGAAACTAACAAAAAATATTTTACAGGTCATCGTTTTTGGGACCCAAACATTATATAGACAAACTTGGAACAGAATGAACAGAATGTGCTGCCAGAAATCTCCTGGATCCTGTCTGATTTGACACGGAATGACCTGACAGTCATACAGGCTTCCTGTTTGTCTGAAAGAGGCGGAGTCACCGCTCAGAGCTGTGTTTTTCGTTTCACAGTTTACAATGGGGCCAACTATACTTTTCTCTTTTAGCTGACAGTGTGGATGATATTCAGATAGTTGGACAGCTACGCGGACCCAACATAAATCCACCACTGAGGACTCAACACTACTGTAAGTCAGCTTTATGTCTTTCCCCTCCGCTGTCCAGGCCCCGTACACTGTGACAGTACCGTATTTCTCTGTATAGTTTGATTTTAACAAACTCTGAATACTTTATACTTTCACTGACTATAGATCAACCAGTTTAACTCAACATAAGTATATATTTCGCTCTGTTTTGCCCCTACATCTAACCCTTTGCTTAGATAATACAAATGAACTTTTTATGGCAAGCAAACACTAATTACCCGTGCAAAGTGCAGTCATGCTTTTTTAATTTCTTCGCTTGCTGTGTCTGTTTACTGAATAGAGGTTGCTGATACATAAGCTGCAACCATGGTGCAGGAATACCAGTCCCCTGTCCGAGTCTACAAACATCCATTTGAGCTAATAATGGCGGTGAGTAATATTTTTGTATTAAATGATCCATAGTGTCTATCACCGCTGATATCATATAAGACAGCTGTGGATATGACTGTGATGAGTCTGCAGGCTCTTGCATAACTAAACTGGGTATAATGTGTTTGATCTATTAAGCCAGAGGAGCTTTCAACTCTGCACTTCTTTAATTGAGAACTGAATGTCATAATAATGAATTTCAAAATAAAAAGTACAATTTCCACTTGAGGGTTCATTTGTGACATTATAGGACAAACCAGGGACTTTTATAAATCTATTTAATGTGTCAAGCCTTGTCTGTCTGCCTTCCAGGGTTGTCTGTATCATTCTTAGAGACTTACTAACAATAAATGCTGGGCAGACAGAGTATACTGTATATACCCTCTCCTTTCCTTTTGGTAACTGTGTAGCCTTCAGTAATGTATAAAAGGCTGCTGACATAATGTGGATGGTGTAACACTGAGATAAGCAGCACTCACAATAAAGTTGGACAGCAACATTTTCCCCAGCTATATTACTGTAATTGTTGATAGATTTGTTGTAAATTCCATGTAATCTAATGGCTTCTTTGTACACCAGCCACATTGCGGCAGTGTTCAACTGTCCATAACAGGAAATCCACTGTAATAACAACAAAGATCCAAAATTCCAAACATTTTTTACCATATGAGGTGCAAACCTTTCTGTCCTTAAGTCGAAACTGTTTTTGTAATTGCTTTCTTCACCTTCAACCTGCAGCTGAATGCTTTAAATTTGCTGAAACAGGAACGTAATGTAAAGCAGTATTTTAAGAGGAAAATAAATCCTGTGGATGTCACCCACTTTCATTAAGTCTTGCTTTTGCTTCTTGTTCTGTGAAGTTACATATTAAGCCAGAGACTTATGCAATATCCTCAGAGTGGGGTAAAGACCGCGATGCTACAGTGACACTTTGCTCTGCAGGCTCTAACTGCAGCTGTGACCGTCACCACACAGCTCAAGTTAACACCTACACAAGCTTTATGTCATACTTTTCTATGAAACATCTCTCAAAGTAAATCTCAGGTCCACTCTGATAGATGGATCATTACCACCACTCAAGTCAAAGGCATATGTTTGTCTAAGAGGGATTGTTTCACCTAGTCCTAAAACAGAACTTCTTGCAGCAGTGCAGGTCATTAAAAAAGGTCTAAGTAAAATAAACCTTTTGTGAAAAGATTTTAGTATTGATATTATAAAGGTGAGACTCCAGTGGATAGTCTTCCACCTCCACTGCTCACATTTATCTCCCAGCTTTCTCATTAGTCTTCTGACTGATAATGCCACTAGCTGTTATTCTTATAGCTCTGAGGGGAGTGATCAGGATAGAGATTTCTGTTAGTCTGCAATCAGTGAAACGTGTGTTTTTGTTACACAACACCAGTCAATGCTGCTTATTTACCAAGGAAACTGGTCCCATTAATAATGTCCTCATATTGATTAGATGGCTTATATGCTGTGCTGCATAAGCACAAACTGTGTGTCTGTGTGTGCGTATCTGTTCAGCTCATGTCAATGTTTGTGGTCCTTTATATTCCCAGTATAGTCTGTGTAGTTCTGCAGACATTTAAAATCTTTTGAATTATAAGGTATTGGACATGTAGGTCTCAAAGTATCCCTGAGAGTTAGTGCTAGTTTTCACTGTGAACTAATCAATTCTTGTTCTAAAACATGAAACAGGGAGCTTTGTTAATAACCTTCTGTTACCTGTCAGTAGTTTGTCAGCAAAAACTGCTGCTTACTCAGATTGAGGACTTAAAGGTCAAAGCTGTGACACACACAGCATAAGGTCCAATGTTTAGCATATCTTGAAGCAGCCTAAAAGCAATTCAATCAATATTGACAGGTGAGGCTGG
The DNA here is from genome assembly GCA_024605115.1 of Rastrelliger brachysoma. Taxonomy (NCBI): domain Eukaryota; kingdom Metazoa; phylum Chordata; class Actinopteri; order Scombriformes; family Scombridae; genus Rastrelliger; species Rastrelliger brachysoma. Next base: position 17,275 of record JANJYP010062717.1, read on the forward strand.
TGAAATTGGCTTGAGCAGATGGTCATACAGTATGCTGTTGGTAGTAAAACTCAAAGCCAACACCAACTGCTTGTAAAAAAAAAAAAAAGCTGCTGTGGCTGCAGGCTGTTGCAGTGCAAAACCCATAACATTTTAATACAATTTTAATAATTTTAATATAATTTGTTTAAGTCATTAAAAATTAAATGCATCCTAGACTGACAAAGAAGTCATGTTACTTTTAGGACTAATACAAGTACAGCTGCTGTTCACCCAGGGCTGCATTCAAACCCAGAGGAGGCTGCTGCTGACTAACTTTCTTTTAAATGTGATTTATTTCTCTCTCTCAGGCCTATGTGAGGAGGTTCCCAAAATGCCCCTTGATCCCAGTGTTTGTAGACAGCGAGGTCATCAGTGAAAGCCAAAGTGAGGATGGATCTACGCTGGTAACTGAGAGGCGCTGTACGATAGACATTGAAGCCCCACGACTTCTCAAACGGGTAACCCTCCTCTGACATTTTACTGATAAAAATATTTTTTGTCAAGGTTATGTTGGAGAGGGATCATTTTAAGTTGCTATTTTGTGCGTTGTTGCATTAGAATGCATTTACACAAATGAACAAAACAGTGCGTGAGTGTGTGTGTGTGTGTGTGTGTAAACCATTTGAAGCTTGTGTTTTTCTGATTGTAGATTGCTGGTGTAGACTACCTGTACTTCATCCAGAAGAATACTCTGAACCGCAAAGACCGTACACTTCACATTGAGGTCCATAACGAGACCTTTTCCAGCAGAGTCATTGTTCATGAGTGCTGCAACTACACGGTGAGCTACAGGGTCAAACAAGATAATCACATGCTCAGCAGCTCAGCTCAGTTTTATTTCTTTGTTGTTGCTGGTTTTATTGTTTTTATGTAATGATTTTATTATTGTTTTTACCTTTTTCTACCTTCCGTAAACACAATGCAATGTGCGCTGACACAGCAAGCATCAAGGTAGAACCCTGAGTCATATGTCCCTACTGCTGCGTTTGTAAAAATGTGGCTTTTCCATTCACTGCAGGAATTTAATTTCATTAATTTACATCATCCTTTTACAGTGTGCCAAATACACTAATCCAGGTTTGTGCAATTACAAATTCCATTGGACCACATTTTAAGACTAGGAAATGTTTTTTCAGTGGCCTATTAAAAAAAAAAGCTTTTGGTAATGATAAAACTGCAGTGTTTGTTTTTTCAGTTTTAAAATAGGATTTTTGGTGGAATAGCTGTCCTTGAGGCATCTCATAGTGTCAAAATTGGCAGTAACAGTGACCACTAACACACGTTTCAACTAGTAACTTTATGTATTTCCACTTAGGTACTTGTTTTCACCAGTGACAGGTTCATTTTGCTGCTATAAGTTTCCAACAACAAAGGAGCATATATAGTAGAGGAATAAAATGTTTTTCTTTACTTTTTGCTTAAAACAGCCTTTTTGTGCCTGTATCTAACAACTAATGCGGGTTGAGTTGTTGCAGGAAGACAGTTAAATGTGCTTAACCACTAAATATTCTGACACATTTTATAACAATATGAGCAGTGGCAAAACAAGCACTGTTAGTGGACTGCATTGAAGGGGCCCAATTACACTGGGTGTGTGTGTGTGGGTTTGTCCAATTGGTGTTGCTTTAGCTAGCTGTCCAAGATGGCACAACACATGTACAGGCACAACTCACATCCCGATCCTCTAGTGTCTGCCAGAATGTTTCCCATGCTGGTTTTGCTTCCTGACTGCTTACAGTTTTTAGACCATGGTTGCAGTGCTGTAATTATTGATATTAATTAATATGTTCTGTGAAATTATATTTATATTAAAAAAGCCTATTTAATTCAAGCTTGCTGGGTCAATCAGAGGTTATTTCTTGGCTAGATGTGGCCCTTAGGGTGCCTTTTGAGTAGTCCACCATTAGTCATTTGTTTTAAATGGTGAAGTAATTGTAATTTCTCCCAATTAAATTCTACTGGTTTTCTACAACATCACCCCCTCCAGCTATATAATTTCATTTCATTTTATCCTCCCAGACATATTTTAAGACCCTAAAAAACTGCTTTAACTAAAAGTTTACCTGCTATGCTTATTAAAAGAATTATCCTCTTTCTCAGTGATGTAGCGAGAATCTATGAATATACAAATATTGTTCATTTCAAAAGTTTGCTAGACACCAGATGTCTGCTTCTATTCTTGACTGATAAGTTAACTTCAAGTTATTGCTGTGGAGGCTTCAAGTTCTGTATTGTATGGGCGGTTTTTGTGCTTTTTGTGAGATAAGAAATTAATGTGGAGTTGAAGTTTCAGCATCTGTTACACATTTTTGTCCTCCTGTGCAGGTTCATCCAGAGAATGAGGACTGGACATGCTTTGAACAGACAGCTAGTCTGGATATTAAGTCCTTTTTTGGCTTTGAGAGCACAGCGGAGAAGATAGCAATGAAACAGTATGCTAGTAGCATTAAAAAGGTTTGTATATTTGAAATGTTAATAATACAAAGCTTTGTTTATACACTTGACTACAATATATGTGTTCTATAATCTGTTGGTTTGGTTTATTGATAAATGAGTCCATGTTGTGACATTAAGCCAGAGTCTCATATCTGTCCCATGTTTTAGGGTAAAGAAATTGTTGAGTACTACCTCAGACAGCTGGAGGAGGAAGGAATAACTTATATACCTCGTTGGACACCGCCTGTTGTCTCTGAAAATACTGCTGCCAGGCTCCAGCTGCCACTGCCTTCTACTGCCAGAGTCATCCCTGTTAACAGTGCCAAGGATGGGCTGTCCAATAAAGACGCTGTCGGCCCCACAGAGCTAGTAACTGGCTCCCCTGATGGTCAGTGTGTACTCACTAATCACAATGAAGTACAGAATAGCAGCCAAAACACAACACAAAGGTGCAGTGTATAAATGCAAAGATGCGTGTAATGTGAACTGCCCTTTTGTATTAACTGGTTCACAGTAAATATGTGTGGTGAAAGAACTGAGATAGTTATGAAGTAGTTCTTGACTGAATGGCATTTTAAAAACTGAATATATTGTATGCTTTTACCAGTAAATTAGAAATAACAGCCACGCCTCTAGTCTCACACCATTGCTTATTAGTGAAACAACAGCATGTTTTACAACATTACAAGATTAATATCACCACTGTTTTGGATTACTAATGCATGCTTTGTTGCATGTTGCTAAAAACAGAAGTGTCACAAAGAAAAAACATGTTCAGTCAAATTTACTCACAAAACAGTGCCAACTAAATACCTTATGTGCATGTGTAGTATAGAAGTAGTCATTTGTTTACTGTAACCATGTACAGGGTTAAACATAGATGTGACCATTTGATGTGTTACACCCATGCTATCTTAAAGCTAATTTTCTACTGCTGTCCCTTCTATAGCTAAATTAAAAATATGACCACACAATTACAAACAGTATGAAGTAAAAAAAACACACAGAACACAAAATACAAAGTGGCACACAACAGCACATCACTTACAATGTAGAGCTTATTTCATTATTTCTGCTCAAGTGCACACAGTGTCTGATGTCTCCATGTGATGCAAGCAATATGTGCTGACTGTTCACTGTATATGTGTTTTGGCCTGTAGATAAGCTGGATGCTGATTACATCAGACGTTACCTAGGTGATTTAACGCCTCTGCAGGAGAGCTGTCTTATTCGACTGCGCCAGTGGCTCCAGGAAACCCACAAGGGCAAGGTCACTTTTACATTGATTTACATTTATTTATACATTGCTATATGTATAAATATATTGTTTGAATTCAGAGCTGTTTGTGTTGTTACATAAAATACACATCAATTTATTTTTTTACATATTCACATAGCCTTTACTTCTCTTTAGCGCTTGCTTTTACATTTAAATTATAGTAACTAAAAGTATCCATCTAACAGACCACCTTAGTGCCTTAATGTGGTTGGTTTGCATGAATTAAGAAACTCCATTATCAGAAAATTTCAGACATTTACATAGTGAACTCCTGCCTGTTGTGGTACAGATTCCGAAGGATCAACATGTACTGCGCTTCCTAAGGGCCAGAGATTTTAACCTGGACAAAGCCAGGGAGCTCTTATGCCAGTCTCTTACCTGGAGGAAACAGCATCAGGTGGATTTCCTCTTAGACTCATGGGAACACCCCCAGTTACTTCAGGACTATTATACTGGAAGCTGGCACCACCATGACAGAGGTATTGCCTGAATAATACGGTCTGCTGTTATGTTAGCTACTTTGTTTCTCTGGTTACTGTTGTTTTACTGAGGTTTCTTTACATTGGAAGTGAACACATATATTGACGACAGAGGCAGAAATATTTAGTCATCTGTATTTATAAAGTCCATGCAGGTTAGTGCCCTGTTAATTATTGACTTTAAAGTCTGAGAACCATCTGTTGTAGCTCCCATGTTTGAAAATGAGTCACTGGTTTTAACAGCTTAGCAGATGCACCGGGTTAAGTGCAGGAAGTGCCCTTTTGATATTCACATGCTAGATTAATGATAAACACCAGATTTAATAAGACATAGAATTTATATATATTTGGCTGCTGTTATATAATCTGTGAATTGGCCCATGTCTGTGTATGATGTGTTTAGATGGCCGTCCTCTGTATATCTTGCGCCTGGGTCAAATGGACATTAAGGGTTTAGTACGGGCCTTGGGAGAAGAGGTGCTACTGAGACAGGTGACATAATTATGGATTTATGTGTTATTATACACATGAATACATTTGAAATGCCTTAAGTGTACTTCATGCTTGATGACTGTGATCCAGGTTCTGTCCATCAATGAGGAAGGACTGAGGCGTTGTGAGGAAAACACAAGAGTCTTTGGTCAACCCATTAGGTGCCTTAATATTCTTTGTTTCATCAGCATGTCATTGATTAATGATTAATCAGGTGCACACATGATTTCTTATACAGTCATGTCATGTCTGTTTATGTTGTCGGGTCAGCTGTTGGACTTGCCTGGTAGATTTGGAGGGACTTACTATGCGTCACCTGTGGAGACCAGGAATTAAGGCACTATTGAGAATCATTGAGGTGGTGGAGGCCAACTACCCAGAGACTCTTGGACGCCTACTCATCCTGAGAGCACCCAGAGTTTTCCCAGTGCTCTGGACCTTGGTGAGAATAAAAATAACTTTCAGTAATTATCTGATTGTTGATCTGAATGTGTGATGTTTTTGATGGATCAATTGCGACAATAAGAGAATGGTAAACAAGCATAACAAACTAATATCAACAAATGAAGATAATTATAGCTCTGCGATATGAAAAAACAACTAGTGGTTCCCCGTGGGAGTCATTTTGTCATTGCTACAGAAATACACAATAGTTTATGGAGTAGTAATAACATTCATGAAAGCTATAAAGCAAACAGATATATGGCAATAAACCAAAACGAGTACTGAAAACAGTAGGCATCACATTTACATATCTGGATTTGAATTGGAGCTGATTTAGTTGTAATATGAAGATGTGAAGATAAATGTGTCAAATTCGAAGTAAGAAATATGTTTGTTGGGAACTATTAATAGAGAAATGGAATATAGAAATATCAAGATATTATTATTCATAAAAATTCATTAATTTATAGATTGATTTTTACAGTGAACCTGCTGGTATGTTTTCTGATGACTGCTTGGACTTTTGATTCCAGGTCAGCCCCCTGATCGATGAAAACACCCGTAAGAAGTTCCTTGTTTATGCTGGAAATGATTACCAGGGTCCAGGAGGCTTAGTGGATTACATTGACAGACAGATCATCCCTGACTTCTTGGGAGGGGACTCAATGGTGAAGTTTATTCTTTAGCTAATGACCTGGCACATGTGAATTTTATTGCCCCTGCAGACACAGTAAAGTAATCTTCTCGCTGCTGAGGTTAATGTTACTTTGTATGTTACTAAAAATGTACACACAGGTTATGTAAATGTGAGTTGTCTCTTTCTGTGACTGTTTGAGCTTGATGAGTTTTTTTTCCTTGTGCCCTTTGCTTCTCACAGTGTGATATCCCTGAGGGAGGTATGGTCCCTAAGTCTCTGTACAGGACAGCAGAGGAGCTAGAGAGTGAAGAAAACCGCCTGTTGACTGACTCTATCTATAAGAGTGCCTGTATATTTAAGGGAGCACCGTATGAGGTAAAGACTAAGTTTTTATATCTGCACCTGCATCTAAATTAATGAATGAGACTACCAGAGCATTATGGGCATTTTAATGCCTTCACACAGTACATCAACCATGTACCGGATATGTTTTTGAGTTGTCTGTCTGTCCCATTCTTGTGAATGCAATATCTCAGGAATGCCTTGAAGAGATTTCTTTAAATTTGTCACATTCACTTGGACTTAAAGATTAACTGATTTGATTTGGTGGTTAAAGGTCAGTTCAAATTAGTGTGACCCTACAAAATATGCTTTTGGCCATATCTCAAGAACTTATACACTAATTATGACAGTTTCCTAGAAATGTCTAATAGGATAAAATGATAAACTCATGACATTTTATCCAAAATGTCAAGAGTCAGTTTTACTATTGACACTTTTCTGGTAATTATTCAATGCCATAAGAAAAATGGGAGAGTGTGACTTTAGCATTTGATCAGATACTGATATGGTGACACTAATCTTGGGAGAGCACCCTGAAACTGGAATGATTGTTTAAGATATGTTTAAAGATGTGTTTGAAAGATTCACATTTTACAAATTATAGGTTTTTTGCAGCAACACGCATATCTAAGACATTGTCTACTATCATCATCAGCTTTATTGGCCAAGTGAAATAGACTTAAGACCTTATTTTATATTAGAAATTTCCTGTTACAAGTCTTCACTACAAATATTAATCTGGACACACACTTAAACTGTAACTTGACATGATGGCGGAGGCATGCAAGCACGGAGCAGTATTACTAGTTTATAATATATTCTGTGGATTAGGGTGCCACCAACTGTAACAAATCTACACTGCAGACTTGCAGCAAGAGATAAACCATGTGATTAATGGCCTGCTGTCTGCTGTTCTGTGTTCCCAATCTCTTTACATCCTGCTACAGATGCTGATCGAGATCACAGAGGCCTCCTCTGTCATCACCTGGGACTTCGATGTGTCTAAAGGCGATGTGATTTTCAACATTTACCATTCCAAGAGATTCCCTCAGCCTATGAAGAAAGACACTCTTGGAGGCCATGGCATTACATCCCTAGGGGTCATCAATGCCCAGCTGATAGACAAGAGCTGGGTGTTGGGAAAGGACTATAGCTTGGTGGAAAAGGCCCTCACTTGCAGGGAGGGGGAGAGCGTACAGGTGAGAAGCACGTGCTGATGTATAGACTGTATTGGGGTTTTTTTTTTTTTTAAACAGTTTCAGTTCAAGTGTCCTCAAAGCAGTCAATCCTCAAATTGATGTGGAAAATTTCTTCTGTTCAAACAGGGCTCCCACATAACACGCTGGCCGGGCTTTTACATCCTCCAGTGGCGCTTCCACAGCTCCCCAGCCTGCTCTGCTTCTAGCCTGCCTCGTGTGGATGATGTGCTTGCCTCTCTGCAGGTCTCTTCCCACAAGTGTAAAATCATGTATTACACTGAGGTGCTGGCCTCCCATGACTTCAGGTCAGTTTATTTATTCCAGAGACTTTTCTCTGGACATGTCATCTTTTTTCTTTATATTAGACTGAAGCTTTCTTTCATATAGACTGCTCAGCTCGAGTGTGGGTTTTATGTTTTAAAATCAATGTTTGAATTTTTCTGGAAATTATATTTTCTTGTGTTTTATAGATTCGTTTTATGCATATGGTTTTTACAGAGCTTGAAAGGCATGTACAGTAATATATGGAGCAGAATCATGACTGAGATTTAACATTTATTTTCTCTTTTTATTTGTAGGGGTTCCATGACCAGTCTAGAGTCTAGTCATAGTGGTTTCTCCCAGCTCAGTGAAGTCACTACTTCCTCTAGACAATCACATGCCAGCTCCACCATCTCAAGGTAACATCTGCTCAGCAGGTGTCCAAAGGCAAGAATGACCTTAAATCTACTGACATCTGCCTCTGACTATGCCTTATGCCTTCAAAGAGAGGGTTTTTAATTAGAATAAGATCTGACATTTGAAGGTGAGAGGAGTATTATGGAAATTGTTTTATTCATTTATCAGTAGAGTTTCATTGATTTTTTTCATTGTGTCTTGGAAATGATGTACCTGAAGTTTTTTTTGTGCCTGTGATGACTGATTTGTTATTTTTTATTAATATATTAAAAATGGACATTTTTATCAAATGAAAATGTACATTGCAAATGTCAAATAAATATATCATTTGCAATGAGACGACATTCGGAAGAATATATGCTGTTATTCTTTTGGATAAATAAATGAAAAAGGAGCAGACTGGCAAACAGAAGTTTTTACATTTGATTAAATAGAGAGAGTAAAAAACATGTTATACGCACAAATATACTGTTCCTGATCTTGCTTCAATTGTCCACAAGATGTCAGTGTACTCTGTAACACAAACAGCTCACAGCTCAGCACAGTACATCATGTTTCACTCAAACTGGTCTTTCTCAGATTGAAAGGAGAATTGCTTGAATAAAGACTTTATCACACAAATTATTATGTATGTAACCCCTGAGTGTGTCTTTGTATTAAATTTTGAGAGAAAAAAGGGACTCTGGTATGAATGCAGTGAAATGGTAATTTTGAATGACTGTGGAGATCAGTTATTCAACATTTTTACTATAGTAGGCGAGATGTAAAGAGTGAAATCTCTTTCAAAATATGCAATAGACCCTCAAGATTGCATGTAATGTTGTTTTTGGGCTTGTTAGGCATAGCTGCTGAGTTTTCTGAGGCAGCTAATTTGAATGCAATATAGCACAGCCCCTTGTGATCTGGCATAGGGCCAGGCAGACAACTGATTTACATAAAACTTTAATTTCCATAAACTTATCAGATGCTTCCAGCGAAAGCTTAATTGAATTTCCTTGTGTTTTTGTTTTTTCTTGGTTTGAAAACTTGTGTCATGTTGCTGCTTATCTGAACACAATGAGAAGTCAGGTGGATCGAGTTTTTCTGAGGGTCTGATTGAGCAGGAACCTGACTTCCTGCCGATGTGTCTCATAGAGACAGGAAGTGCACTGACTTTGCCAGCAGCTTATTCACTAAATTACTCAGCTTGTTCTAATGACCTCCCAAGACACACATTGTCCACATAAATAGCAGCACCTCTTTCTCCTGATACGCTTAATTTACCATTAAAAGCTCTCCTTCAGCAGTTATGTGATTTGAGGCTGAATTATTTTTACTGGCCTTCACAGGCTCAAAAAGCAGGGATTATTATACTGCTAAAAACAGTTTGCTAAATTGATTGAATAGTCATAAATAATGCATCACACATTAGTGTTATTAACTCTTTTACTATAATTGTTAAGGATGGCTGGCCCAGTAGCAATACCAAACATGGACAAACTGCGTCAAGGAAGACCATTACAAGTTGCACAACTACAATCGTTAATATAATCCAAAACTGATCACAGAATTAGTCGAGTTACTCAGAAACAGCCTTAATAAGAAGTCAATTTGTGTTGCATTTCACAAAACTTTATAGCAACTTGAGAGTGCAACTTGATAGCAACTGCAAATGTACATCGTCTTATTAAACCAGAATGAACGCAATAAAAACACATGGACCTGAGCCTGTAATCTCATTTCCTTCAACTAGATAGAGAAAACCAAAATCTGTCCACTGAGAGTCAAATTGTATTTGCAATGACTTTAAATGGCTGCACATCATCATAAAAAAGGATATCATCTTTGCAGTTTGTGTGGGGATGTTTATATTCTACATCTCTTTGGGTCTCTTAAGGTGCGTTTTATCTTGCATACACTCAGGATTTCATTTTGTTTTCAATCATGTCAGTTAATATTCCCAACTATGCGTAACAAATGGTGTTTGTTGTCAGACTCTGACAATAACCAAAAAAAATGATGTCTTCTAGATTCACTGGTTCACATAGAAATCTCAGGAGAAGACACGTTCACCTTCTGCATTTGCAACACCTCACCCTCTCATCGCAGTTATTCCTTTTTTGATGTGAACACCACAAATATATAACAATAAGATTACCTGGAGTCTGTCTGTCTCTAAAGAAACAGGCCTGTGAACTGAGGATTCAATCCCTTCTATATCCCTCTAAGAAAACTGCGCTCTTCTTTCGACCTGCCTCATAAGCTGTTGGCTGATCGAGCTTTCCCACCACTGGTGATAGTCTGGAGGAGAAATTAAAATTTTGAATAATGCTGCAACCAGGAACACTAGATCTCTTAATTCTTTTTTGTGAGCACAGCCGGCAGAGAGGAGGACTGCAATGATAATGTGCTACTGAAATAGTCTCAGACTTCTTGTTACAGATATAAACACCACAGCTTTCACTGGGAATACAGTATGTGCATGATAATGAATCATGTTCTCTCAGTAATACCAGAGTCAGTGCTCAAACAAATGATGCCACGGTTGAGCAAGGGAGTATTCAACACAGGGCTAATTTGGGGTGGATCTTTTTTTAATCAGCATCTCCTCAATAGCAAAAGTCAGACAGGTTATATTATTCTAACTACTGATTAATGCACCACATCCACACTTCAATATACTCCTTTGAATACTTTAAAGAACAAATAAAGGGGAGCTGGTGCATTCTCAGAAGCCAAGGTTAAATGATGACAGCACCTAAAACAAAGTGGATAAAAAAGCAGCTTGTGCAAAAAAAAAAAGAAATGACTACCAAACTACATATCTAACCACCAATTTTCTCTATCAAATGTTGCAGCCTAAATATTGTTTATTCTAAATACCTGATTGCAGTAAAGAAAATGTTATCAGATATTGTAGAGTTACACTGTAGTTGGGATCCTCATTAAAAACCTGCACTCATGTTTCATTTGCTTCCTTCTGACAATCCTGACCTTCCCACTAATTGAAAAGGGGAGCTCTGTATTAGTGTGCACTAAATTATTTTTAGGGGTCCTGACATACTTGAATAGAAACTTTTCAAGCCATTTGTGTTTGTATGAATTGTTTGCGTGTACAAAAGTGCCACTTGAATTCACGCCTCTTTTTACTGGGATGTGTGCAACCTGAAAACCAGTAAATGTTTAATGCCTCGTCCATTTGAGTTGTGGACCTGTCTATTTAACTAATCTCATATCGGCTGGGTTGGAATTCATTTTCTGACTTGATGTACTACTGGGCCTGATTAATATGTCCACAAACAAATAGATACAGTCATGTCTATTTATCTCTGATGCTTCATACTATCTCTCATATCTTCCAACATTGATTTTTCTCTGCAACTAGAGAGACCATCAATCTAGCTTCAATTTAAGCCAATTTCAGAGCACTGCCCTCATTTGCAAAGAACTGTCAAGGCTCTGCTTAAGTCCAATGTTGTTTTCATCGTTTTCCAAACATCAGACCTGGTTTTATTTCTCTGCTGTTTTTTTGCCTCACTGATTTCTGTAGCTGACATTTCTATTCCTCGCACTTTAAATGGGCAGTGACCTGTGCAGGTCAATATGGATCTGCCCTTCTTAAATGTTAAAGTGGGAACAGACATTTATCCATTTACCCATTTCAACAGAGTACCAAATTTTACCAAATGCTATTTTTTGAGGGTTTACAGGAATCAAAATTTACAAATTAAATCTTTGGACACATCTCATGTTTTTACAACCCAGCATTCTATATTTCTCCTGAAAGATTGTTGTCTTATTCTGTTAGTCTTATTTTACGACTTTTATCCTTGCTATTGTAAATGTCACAATTACTTGATTTCATTGATTATTGTCATCATGTGATTTATAGCAATTGATGGCATGCAAAGAGATATTTGCCTAGTGCAGTGGAAGCCAGCAGATTAAAAAAAATGTGACATGTTAGAATTTAACATAAATGAAAAGAGGTGGCACTAATACCATACTCAGGCTTGCATAAACTAGAATGTTCACCAAAAATGCCAGGAAAGCAGTACTGGAAGTAGGCCTAACATGTTTAATATAATAGATGAGATAAATTACTCTGGGTCATGACTGATTGGAAAACAATTGGTTAGTAAACAGAAATCCAAACAAGAGGTGTAGAGGATAAAGAAGATGTGTAGTTTAAATCTTCTTAGTGAACAGCCTACACCATGAAGTATTTTTTATTTAATTTTCAACTGAGTAAATCCTCAAAACAGCATTAAGTGTTGTCAAAAGACCCACAAGGGATTATCCTGTAACTCGAATGTGATATTCAATTGAAATCTCAAGTGTGAAAACAATGTTTAATGTGACAGTGAGAGGTCCATACTATTTTCAGTCAGAGATTTGAATTTTAAACAACTTTAGGAAGGAAAGGCTGCAGGCCTAATGACAGGACTTGAAGATAACTGTCAACAATTAACTTATTTGTAAGCCTTTAGCCAAGCAGGTGTCATTTTGAAAGACTAGCAACATCATTTTCAATGCAGCTATTAATATAAAATAAGTGCTTGATTTCCATTTTATTACTTTCTTTTGTTTTTGTTGGTTTTTGTATGAGAACTTCTCACAGTCCAGTTTATCAGATAACTCCTGGTCTGAAAAGTGAAGCCAATGCTGAAATGCTTTTAACCTACATTTTTTCTAAGGACCATCTGGTCTATCAACTTGACTCGTTGGAAAAAGAAGTCCAACTGTAAGGTATGTATGTAAGTCTATCAGAAAATGGCCCTACGTCTCCCTTTGTGGTCTCCACAGCTAGTTTAAAGTTTTCCTCAAGATATCATGCTACATAAAAAATAAACGATAAAGTATGATTTAGGGCGTGGCTACCTTGTGGTTAACAAGCCACCACATTACCATGGCAACGATGTCGATTGCGTTCCATAAACATGGCGTCACCGCCGATGATGGGAGTATTTGCTACTACTTTTCAATGTGATTCCAGGGACACGAAAGTTAGCCTAATTGTAACAAATTGGTCACTTAAAAAAATTCTGTTTCTGATGCTGTAGGAGCTGGGTGTTCAGTTTTTCTGGTAAGTGCATTTTGTGTTAAAGGTTTTTAGGCAAAGGGGGAGTTGTAGGTTTTAGCTCACTTCTGCAGGAGCATTCACCCCTCTATGATTCACCCCCATGTTAAAATGCCGGACTTTACAGCTTTAAAAAAACATGTTTACAGCCTGGTACAAATTTGTTTTTTGGTCTGTACTAAGTTTCCTTCTTCATGAGCGCTGTACGGGGCGTGAATTGATTTGTACTACAATCGTTTGGTGTTAAGACTTAAAATTCGTGCATAAATTGGAGCGTTTATGTTGAGTGACGGATACTTGTGTAACGTGGGGGTTCAGGTAAATGGTGACTGGATCTTTCTCCACAGAAGAGAAATAAGAGGCAGGAGGATGGATAATTTCACACAGGACTTTACTTTTCACCGTAATATTCGCGCTCTTTTCAACCACACTTCCTGACCCCGAATCATGTGACTTAGCGAACCAATCAGAAGCTAAAACAGTCAGACTGTAAGCTCCTTGGTAAGCATTGGGATGAGGCTGTAGGCTCCACCGTTGCTCCAAATATTAAAGTAGGCTACACATCTGCAAAAACCCAAGATGGCGTCGTCCAGTCACCCAAAATCAAATCAGATCTCAAACCTGCCCCCAAACCATTGGGTGACGTCAGGGGTGCTACGTCTATATATATATATTTTTTTTTACAGTCTATGGTTTTGGGTTGATTTTAACTACAATTTGACGCCAGCCATTTGTTTTAATGTGGTCACGTGGTGGTGGTTTTGGTGACTATCATCCTGATTTCTTAGTCTATGAATCTGATGGACCATTTATACAGCAGACACTTGGGCATAACACAGGTGTAGTTAACAACAACATTAATAAATCATGTAGCTTTACCAGTTTTCAGGCCCTGGTTCACTGACATAGCCTACTGACACATTGTGTATTATATTATTTTTACATATGTGGTTTTTATGCTGTGACAACTCAAACTTTCTGCAGTAAAAATGGCATTACAGTAAATTTGTCACAGCTGAACAAGGAACAGAAATCACTGACAGTGTATCAAAAAGAGTGACAGTGGGTGGCACCACTGTATTCTCAAAGTGACAAGTGACACATCCTACCTGTTTGTTCATGAACTGCCACATTAGTTCAGGTTAGATATAATCATGGTAAGTAGTTGGAAGTCTGTAGTAGTTACTGTGACTTCGTGTTTCTGCCAGCATGAGTTAAGAGTGGCAGTATTTAAGGCATCCATCTTCACACTTCTTACCTGCCAAGCCCCACCACCCCTCAGTGAACATAAGCTTGCCTTATTGGCAGGCAGAGGGGCTGCCAGCAATTCCCCATACACCTGAATGATGTGGGTGTAGACTGAATAAAGAATGGACTAACAGTGAGACAGCAAAGACGGAGAGAGACAGATGGAGAGAGTGAGATAAAAGTGTGAAGGTAGGATTAGCGATAAGGGGAGCAAGGTGATCAAGGCCAATGTAGATTTTGAAGTGATCCCGGGCTTCTCGTGGGAGTGGCCGCCATATTTCCTTCTAGTTCCTTTTCATTCATACAGTGTCTGTAGAAGAAAGACTATGAGTGTAATGAACTGCTTGGTTAGAGTTTGACTTACACTGGTAGCTAGTACTCTAGCTTACCTCTACCACCTTACCATGTACATCACTTTTTATTCTCTCTGCGATTTGGCTTGTGTTTTTTATGTTCCCCTGCATTTGCTTTTACACACCACCTAGAACTCAAAAATCTGGTTTGTAACTCTTGTTTTAGACAACCCGTTAGAGATGCAGTTAAGCAGAGAACAAGTGGAGATGAAACACAGCCAAACTGTTGTGTGTGTAGAAAATGATTTCTGGCACCAGCATCAGATGCTCTCTCTCCTTCTGTCTCTGTGACATTATGAGGTAGTTACTATAAGCAAAGCCATAAGCGATCCCTAGATATATGCTGGCACTGCACCACTCAGTCTGTTTGTAGCTTCTGAGTCTTCCAGCCTCATTTGTGCTCTGTTTTTCATAATGCTGTGCAAATTAAACTATTCTTACCATAAAGGAATATCTCCACTCTTTGGTTACAGAAAGTTCATTATCATTTTGAGCATGATTTCCCAAGATTAAAGCTGGTGATGGTGGATAGAAAAGCTCATTGGTGCGAACTGGTACTCATTGTGGATGAAATTGCCTTAAACTCAATTTAAGAAAAAATCTGGAAGCCCCCTGAAAGAAATATGCTAAGATATTAAAGGAATAGTTCACCAAAAAATAAATAAATTCAGTCATTACCGTCTCACCCTCATGCTGATGAGGGACTACTCTGGAGTAGTTTTTATTCCTCAGCGTGCAGCTAGAGATCCAGGGCGTTACATCCTGCAAAGAAAATCCACATAAGAAGAGTCAATTGCGTCCAAGACAAAAAGGTCTGAATTCAAGACAAAAAGTCTGGATGTTGCCCCTGTGCTTGGATTGTAGAGGATGAGCAGTATGGATGAATACTACAAAGTTTTTGTGTACTTTTATGGACCTTTTTGTCTCTGGCAGGATGAAACCCCCCAGGCCTCCAGCTGTACTTTGAGGAATAAAAAAACAACACTGGGTTTCTCAAAAGCATGAGGGTGAGTCATTAATGAATGCATTTCATTTTTGGGTGAACTATTCTTTTAAGGGAAAAATATTCAGGTAGAGGTAGTCTTCTCATTTTAATATACAGAGTTGTTCTGCTAAATTTGGTGTAATATTTCACTCAGTAGAGCTCAGATTTAATAAATCAGCAGGTAAAGACATATTTCCCTCTGGAGTTGATCGAGAACAAAAGCGTAGCTAAAAAAATAATGAATATTGCACAGTTTACATTCATCAGATGGACCAAAACATGAGTTCAAATGAATGATTGTATTTATCCACTGTTGCTGGCAAGTTCACCATTTTGATGACTTAAAAACAAGGTGTAAGATTTAGTGGCAAGATTGTAGAATGCAACCAACTGAATGTCCTACCCTCCCCTTTCAGGTCATGGCGACGCAGTGTGCAAAAACCTCAACAGGCCTTCTTTAAAGCAGGTGTTTGAGTCCATTTATGGGCTACTGTGGAAACATGGCGGGCTGTGTGCATCTTTAATAGCAGATGATATGACAGTGCTGTGTTCACATCTTGTATACTGTCCCCAAGTGACCATAAAAAAAGTTAATTATCAACAACCAGGTGCCCAAATAAACATTGCAATAGGATTTTCTTATCATCATTCTTCCTGTTCTTATTGGCCATTAGAAGCACTTACATTGTAAGCAATGTGGGCCAAATCCACAGTGTGTTCTTTGACCAAAATGCATTTAGATGTTTATCTGAAGTTCATGTGAAGCTAGAGTGTCCCAAATTAGTTAGATCATATCTTTCAGAGTTACAGTCATTTTAGTGTCAGAGTCCTTCTTTTACTTCACTTTCACCACAGTTCAGCAGGGAAACACTGCCAGAGGAAACACGCTGCTTAAAATGTAAATATGGCAGATATTCACTTGATTTGACTAATTCAAGCCACTGAAGCTTCATGTAAGCTTCAGATGAACCTTTTAAGTTAATTTTTGTAAAGGATGACTCTCTGGACATGGACACAGTATGGATAATGGTCCCCATCACTTCCTTTGAAAGTGTGTTTTTGAAGGGGATCTTTTTATAGCTGGTATGAACAGGGGCAATGATTACACTGACAATAACCTGTGTTCCTATGGGCACCTGATATTGTTTTAAGGCAGACTTGAAAAAAGATAAATCTGTCCTGTAAAATAACAAATCAAACCCTTATTGTTCCAACTTTTCATTGTCTCCTGGTATATTGTGCAGCTGCAAGTTTAAATACTGCATGTCACTTTATAAACTATAGGGACGCGTTTGTGCTAGGTGCAGATGTAGAAAATATTTTTGACTGTCCTGCCTGTGGCTGGGGAAAACAGCAGCGACAGGCAGCAGAGATGAGATATGAACCTTGACAGGTCTGCCTATTGTATGTGCCTGAGGGAAACCCATCACCTGTCAGGGCCAAAATGACTTTAGGCTGGTGTGTTAGCCATGTTTGTTGCCTTTCAATTCCTTGTTTGGCTATTGAAATGAACAATCTCCCTCCCTAGTCGCAGGAAATGTATGACAGCGATGAAGGGTCCCCCAGGCTCATCCTTCCTCTGTCCATCCTCCTTCCGTGTGGTGTGAAGCCATTGTGGTTGTAATTGCCTTCAAGACTGGCTTAGGCTCTGGACCAAGGATCTTTCAGCTGTGATCTGTTAAGCCTATTACATACTTGTTGCGTGAAGACACACAATCCTATGTGGATGAAAGCTTGAGTGTGTGAGCCAATTTGTGCCACTTGCTTTGGCATCACCACATCTCGTCTGTGCTGAAATATAGTGCAAGGCTTTTGTTCTGTGGATCATTAGCACTTCAAAAAAAGAGTAGACAATGCAATGACTTCCAAAGTCTTTGATTGTCAAAATCAGCTGGCTGTGTGAGTGGTCTTACTGGGCAGGATAAGGCTACCAGTTGGATTGAAATTTGTTGGTTTTAGAGGATGCATTTTTCCCTTTTAGTGCTAGCTTTTGTTTTGATCCCTTATGTACATAAAACTTTGGATTTTTTGGACTTTTTCACAAGTATCACCATCATCCAAACTCAATCTGATGGATAGCAACAGAGAAGCATATGATTCAGAGAGCAGAACTGTTAGAAAATACAGGTATGATGACTGATGCATGCGAAATAATATGATGACAAATATATGTTTGGACAGTTTCAGACAGCAGACCACTAACAGAAACTTGTCAGATTCCCCAGATTCTAAACCGCTTTTCTGATGACTGATATGGTTGTCGGTTTAGATGATATCCGGTGACTAATGAATGCGTTTCTCAAAGTAAAGACATCCTGACAACATTAAAAAATCCTAAACCTGATGTTCATTAAAGATGCCCATTATTACCTCCATATATTCTCAAGATTTATGGCTGGTTCACATTGGGCAATTCACAGTGAAATGTACAGGGCACATCCAGAGTGCAGTAAAGAAACTGGCAGTGTATCAATTTAACTTACTCTCCCTATGAAGTCACGTTAGAGAGTGCCTGTGGGGTTAGAAGTGCATTAAATGAACTGGCTTGTAAATTTCACGTTTCAAAAGGCTGTGGGCAGTAACCTTGTCAAAAAATACAAGTTTCAGACACTGTAGGCTACATTTTTTGATATTTGTATTAAAGAGTAAGGTTCTAGACCTGCTCTTGAGATGACATCTGTTGTGATTCGGTGCTATATAAATAAATAAAGATTGATTGATTGATTGACTGATATTTGGTAATATTTGAATAAGGAACATGATCCGTTTCCTGTTCTCACGGTGCAGTTTTTTTCTGCTTGTTTGGTTTTTCTTCATCATAAAACTGAAGGGCACTGTATATTGTGAGACTACTGTGACATCTCTCTGACATCACTGGTGCCCTTGGATTACACAAAAAGGAAAGATATTCCCCATTGCTTCTGTACAAACAGGTAACATGAGGTTAGTCTGGAGAGTTAGAAAAAATACTTCATGGCCACATCTCCTTTGGAAGCCCACAGCCTTAGAAAGTTGCTGTGAAGAAACATGCTTTAGGCTGCTCTTGTCCTGTTTCCATGACAACACCAACATGAACAAATAAAAAGGAAATAAATTGGTTGATTAATATATTCACAGAAAACATATGCTGTTAAGGCCCAAGAGTAATCAATCTGTGGTAAATGCTTACAAAAG
>JANJYP010062728.1:0-14757 GCA_024605115.1 Rastrelliger brachysoma
AAAAAAAGTATGCGCGTGTGCGTGTGTGCTGAGTGTCTGTCTCATTTCATTATTAATCCAGGTTTTCTCCACTGACATGTTTGAAGGCCGACTGGGACTGGAATGCTCCTGTTTATGCTGAGTGGGTCAGCAAACAAGAATCAGAGAGGACTGAGTAAAGATGGAGATGAAATAAAAATAAAAACTTATGATTAGCTGCAGTACATGCTAAACAATAATGAGAGTACATATATTTTTGAACCAAGCCAGAACAATTTGCTAATTTAAAATGAATGCTGTTTTACTGCTGAAACCATTAGTTAATAACTCAAGTAGTCAGTAAACAGTATGTTAATAAAAAATAATAATGAAGATTAAAAAAAAACTTGTTATTTGGAAAATTTGTGATGCACACTTTTTACTATCTTCTGACTGAATGTGATGGTTAATCAACCCAAAAACTAATAAACACAGTATTGAAAATAATTGCAGCCTTAATTATAATGCATCAGAAAATCTACAATTTATAAGCCTATAATAATAAAACCATATAAATCAAATCTCATTCATAGAAGGCAGCTTTGACTTTGAATCCATAAAATAGGACTAATACATCCTGAAGTCAAACCAACACTGCATGTGAAATGGTTGGCAAGGCAACTGTGATTGGATGACAGGAGTAAATCTGCTGACCAAATCCCCTCATGGCTCAAGCTGTGATTTGGACCAGAGATTTGTTTTCAGAGTGAACTCCAGCCTGCAGAGATGACTACTACCACAGTCAGGCAGACGACTACAGCAGGCCATCAGAGGGTTTGTTTCACTTGGATGGGACATCTTGGACCCGACCTTCACTGCTCTGTCCCAGCGTGCTGATGTCAAAAAAAAAAAGAAAAAAGAAACGTACACTGAACCGAGTCAACCCACAGCTGCTTTATGGTGAAGTAGGTGTGTTGTCAAGCGTCTTCTGTTGCTGGTTGGAAATGACATGTTAAATGTTAGATTTAGCATTCTTGTATCATACTTCTTCACATTCACATTTCTTAAGTCAGGTCAGTTAGTGTCTATATGAAGACTGAAAGAAGTTTTCCTCACTGTAATTGTTCCTGCTGTTCATATGGATTATTAAAAGAATCCCTTAACAAACATTAATTAAAAAGTTGATCTAAAGCTTATATTATTCAGAATTTTGAGTTAGTTATAGTTCATATCAAATTTTAGTATGAAACTCTCTCTTTGTGTTACCCTGTTGAGTTGCAGGTCAGCTTTTAAATACATTATTGCACAGAAGGAGGACTATGGAATTAGTCCCCCATCACTTACATTTTATGTGTATTAAGAAGGGATCTTTAAATGATCAGTAGGAACAGTGGAATGATTACAACCAGAAAACCCTATTTCAATAATCATTTGAGCACTGAACTATACTGCCTGCAAAGAGATACATTTTTAAAGTAATCTCAGTTTAATTAATGGGTGGCCGAGTTGCTGTGTAAACTGTCTGCATGTTGCCAGTTTCTAGACTAATCAAAGAATGTTAACTTGCATCACTGCTTTACTAAAAAGTGACCTTTTGGATTTATAACTTCATATTTTGTTCCATGCATGTCAAAATGCTAGAATGCGACTTTTGTTTGCCGTGGTACACAGAATACGATAATTATGTTAATAATGGTAAATTCATACTTTTATTGTTACGATAGCCCTGGCTCACCTCCAACCTGTAATTACTGGCAATCATCCCTCAAAGCTCATTTAAAAACGTGTAAAGTGACTTGCAAATTCACTTAGAAATGGCCACATCTGTTGTCTTCAAACCTCTTCTATAACAATCACTTGCTATGCATGTTTAATCCTTTAAATAACTGCCAAATAACACACAATATGTGCACCACTTTGAGAGGTGGTGATAGATTTAACATTCAACAGCAAGTGCCCCAATGTACAACACAGCGAAAATAATTCAGTCATTTAGATGTTGATCCTGTCTGTTATGCTTCTTACTACTCTTTTTAAAACAATATAATCAAGATTTTGAAAAAAGCCAACCAACTGAAAATGCAAATGTTTTTTCAGCCCCTAAAATTCAAAATAGATGAAATGAAAAATTACAACAGATGTGGAAGCAATTACAATATTTACGATAATAACAATATATATTATTTATCTGGCAAAATTGAACTCATTTACTGACAACAGTACATAAAGTCAGGTAATTATTATACTACTTAATGGTGAGATAATGAATCACACTGTCATGCATTAATATTGCCTACGTAAATAAATGTAATTTTGCCGTGACCAGAGGTAGGAATTACAGTTGTAGGTGGTACAAGAGACAAAGGTCATGTTGCTGTACAAATATGACATTTGAGGACATAGCATGTTTGATTCCCACTGAAGTTGCTTTATGACAAGATGTTTATGAATAATATTGAATATTTCACTCTGTAAGTCTTATCTGCTGAGCTCTCAATGGTGTCCTTTGTCTCCCAGCAGACGGTGCAGCTGAGGTGTGAGGAGAGGTCATGCCTCTGGTCAAGAGAAACATTGAACCTCGGCACCTGTGCCACAGTTCTGTACCTGATGGAATTGGCAATGAGCTGGAATGTGTAACCAACAACACGCTGTCCGCTATTATCCGCCAGCTCAGTAGTCTGAGTAAGATCACAGTTCATCATATTTAGCAAAGTTTGTACCATAACTTATCGAGATGTGTCTTTAAACCAGTGATCATCACAGAAGCAAAACGGCTTCAATGTCAAGTGTTGACACTGCTATCAAAAAATGTATATAACAAGTTCAGTGCAGAATCATCCTATAATTATCTTTTAAACAAGTTCTTTAAAAGACATGTATAGTTAGATGATGACAGCAAGGGGATCAAATTACTTATTGGTTTGCACTGGAAGAAACAATATCTTTATCATTTAACATAATCTTCTTACAAAGATTCAAACTGATTTGAGTAGTAGAAAACTGTGATTGTCCTCTGGTTTGTGCACAAATACTACGTGAATCATAAAACAACACAAATGTTACTTTAAAAGTAAAGTGAACTGTTGAAGGTAGTCAGTAGTAGTGACATAATTTTACTGTACAGACTAATCAGCCAATTTGTACAGAAGCAGAGCGATTCAAATGGTAAATGTAAATACATACATGTTGTTGTTATACGAGTCACAGAAATATATAAGAAAGATGCAGAGGGAAAGTATATTTTAGAGAGCAAATTTACTCATGGACATCTGGCCCATGTATACTGTGATTATAGTGTGTGTGTGTATGTGTGTGTGTGTGTGTGTGTGTGTGTGTGTGTGTGTGTGTGTGTGTGTGTGTGTGTGTGTGTGTGTGTGTGTATGTGTGTTTGTGTCTGCCTGTGTCTGCCTGTGTGTGGATTTAGTGAAGTTACAGGAGCTTAGAGCTTACCGTAAAGCTTTGTATCACAGGCAGATAAGACAGAGTGAGTGGGTGGAGACATAAACAGAGGCAGTCTAACGATGGCCTCCACATTAAGTGGATTTTAGCTGTCATGCATGTGCCATTCATGCAGTCATGTGCAGGCACCAGTCACTGCATAATCTAATATAATGGATTCAGAAATGCTTGAGTGTCTGTTTATTATTTTCCTTCACCATACAAAATGCTGCATTTTTTTCCCCTTTGTTCTTTGTTCCCCCTTTTCCTGCCAATTTGGTGTTTTTACAGGTAAACATGCAGAAAATGTATTTGGGGAACTTTTTAATGAAGCCAATACCTTTTATGTGCGTGCCAACTGTCTCCAGGACCGCATCGACCGTTTGGCCGACAAGGTCACCCAGCTGGACTCCAGTGTGGAGGAGGGTTAGTGACAATCTGACTATGCTGAGGTGGACCTGTATATACTCATAGCAGTCAATAGAATGAACAGATTATATTTTATGCATTACTTTCATTTTCGTATTAAATCTGAAACATGTCTTGCTGTTTTGCAGTCTCTCTTCAGGACATAAACATGAAGAAGGCTTTTAAAAGCTCTATCATTCAGAACCAGCAGGTTCTGTCCAAAGGTAGCACTCCGAACTCTGTGTCTGACATGTACAACAGCAGCGACAGGCCTCCTCCTCTGAGCACCCTCACTGCTTACAGGTACTGCATGTGATGTAACATCTGATGAGCTTCGATTTTGACTGTGTCAGTTCATATTGTAAATTGTTTTTAATGCAGAGAGGATTCCACTGACGCCATGAAATACTACTCTGACCCATCATACTTCTTTGATTTGTGGAAGGAGAAGATGCTTCAGGACACAGAGGACAAGAGGAAAGAGAGGAGGAGGCAAAGAGTGAGAACACACCTCTTTATTTTTTATGTAATTATTTAGAATGTGAGTTTTCATCTCATTTTCTGTCCCTCCATCTACATTTTTAGGAACAGAAGCGGTGTGTGGAAAGTAGCACCCTTCAACGTGAAGTGAAGAAGGTGAGAAAGGCTCGAAACCGCAGACAAGAGTGGAACATCATGGCATTCGATAAAGAGCTTCGTCCAGATCATCGCCATCCACAAACTCTGCGGCGGGGGGCATCGTCTGAAGGCTCTCTCTCTCCCGATGGCAGGTGTGTGCTTTTACACAGGGTGTGCAAAAATAATAACAAGAATAACGTTAGATTTCAGGGAGCGTTAGGAAAGAAAAGTCAGTGACAGATGTAAAGAAAATCACATTTTGGAGGTATAACAGGGTAAGATTCTAATTTCATGCAACTCAAACTGCCATATTTGTTGTGCAAAGCCTTAGTTTTGATTTTTTTAACAGTCAGTCCACCATTTAGATATGTGAAGGCATCTGCATAAGAAGCTCCCTGTCTTTCATTGTTTATCTAGGCCCGACCTCCCAGACTACCCTGTCCCTCCAGTGCCTGCCCATGCTGCTTGTAACTATGCCAAGTCTCATGATTACGTGCCTGGGAATGCACACCCCTCACCACCTGTGGAACATGAATACCACAGCATTGATGTCAACTACAAGAGAGTAACCTACTCCATGGCAGAGCCTCATACTGCAAATCGAATGAACAGTTCAGTTCGTCCACCTGCAGATTATAAGTATGTTTGTTTCAAGAACTGAGTCTCAACTGTTGCATAACATTAAGAACTGAATATCACTTTTCCAGCAACTGAAACATAATCCTCTTTTTTATTGTCTGCCAGCCCAGTCCCTCCCCCTCCTGCCCTGGGTCCTGCCATCCCATCAGCACAGACAGCCTTTGGTTTTCCTCTGGGCTCACTACCACCAACGCCTCATAATGGAGTTCTGCATGTAGGCCCAGGTTATGCTCTCCCACCTGTACCTCCTATGGGGCCTTGCATGGTTCCTCCTCCCCCAGGTCCCCCGCCTCCACCTCTCCCTCCCCCAGCTGCACCCTCACACCTATCAGGGCACAGTGAAAGCAGCAGAGTTGAGACTAAAACTGTAAGAGATGCAAGAAGTGATCTACTGTCTGCTATCCGTATGGGTGAGTATCAGCGCAGTCTTACATCTATTTTGTATTACAGTTTCCTGCTGGTCAGATAAAAGTAGACATGTCTGTTTTAAAATGATCTACCACAAGTCCCAGACAAACAGACAATATTTGAGTAAATTAAACATATATATGCCTTCATTAGGAATCCAGCTGAAGAAAGTTCAAGAGCAGCAAGAACAGCAGAACAAGCGTGAGCCGGTGGGGAATGATGTGGCCACCATCCTGTCACGGCGTATTGCGGTGGAGTACAGCGACTCTGAAGACGACTCTGAGCTGGATGAAAATGAATGGTCAGACTGACCAAATAAAAAGTGTAGGTCCTGCCAGAACATTTGTTTCATTGGTAAAAAAGTGATTATTTGCATGATGAATACATTTTTAGTTTTATACTATTGGTGTGATCTTGTTTTGTTTAAGTCAAAATGTCTTTAGAAAGTATGCCCCTTTTTCATTTTAACTTGTCACAGTATGAAAAAACTCAGGTGTAAATAATAAAATGCATGATGGCTGAAATCCATTTACCTGCCCTGCATCGTTTTAGGATCCTGCTATTGTACATAATGGTTCACAGTCACACTGTCTGGAGCATTTGAATGTAACAAATCATTGTTGCTATTGATAAGTTGTTTAATTTTCCGAGCATGACAAATGTCCATTGCGAAAAGTCTCTATTGTATATTAATGGGCTCAGCACTACATTCTTAAATACTTTAAAGTTTAAGCATTTATTTTTATTGTTTTCTAGATTTAAATAAGTGTAATAAGTGTAGTTTGTGCCGCTCCCTGTGTTGTCAGAGTTTGATTCCATTATATGTTTTACAAAATGTAATTGCTACCTCATTGTGCATCATGTGGTATGTATAAGGTATCATGAATAGCCTGAATACTGTTTTTTTGCAAATAAATATTGCAAATAGCCTAAGTCATTATTTGTTGCGTGACTCTGAAAATGACAGTAAATTCTGCGGTATTACTCAGACGATCATGACAGTCTGCTAGTGTTGTGATTTTTTTTTTAAATTCTCACAATAGTGGCTGAAATTAATAGTTCACATGAACCAATCAATTATTAAAGGGCATAATTTATAAAACAGTTTATTTTAGAGTTCATATTAGGTGTTATGTAGGTACCATGTAATTATGAGTCATTATTGGTACTGATGTTGAAATGTTAAAAGTTATACTGCACTTTTACCACATAGCACACTGCCATGGTAGGAAACAACTCAACTAAACCCTCAATTAAAAGAGCCAAAACAGCTATGGATTTATTAAGATATTTAGATATGACAAACAATTAATTGTTTCAATTCTAAAGAATTTTCTTTTTATCTATAACTTACAAAAGTCTCCCTAGATATGAAAATGTGTAGTTCTACCTCAGTGTAAAACATCGCATTCACAATATTATTTTGTAGGTGATATATTTTCTACATCCAGCAGAGGTCAGTAATGCGTCCAGTGGCAGTGTGGCGACAAGCGGAACCGATCATCCACTAGGAAACTAGCAAGCAGTGGACGCCATGTTGGCTCCAAAGATAGCTCAACATGCACGGACAGAGGGAGCCGCTTGAGCCACAATGGCGATGTTTTCCTCCCGTGACAGTCCGGTGCCTGGCAGGTGATTAGCACAGGGAAGCTCCTCCTCTGCCTGTTCCGTTAAAGACAACCCTGGAAATTTGCACCTTAGGACAAGGTAACACATTTGCAGTTTATATATTGTTTTGTGATTTGAGTAGTAGAAAACTGCGATTGCCCTCCGGTCTGTGTACAAATACTACATGAATTAATCGTTAATTCAGCTTTAACCTATCTGTGATGATGGCGAAGGTAGCTCGTGTTTGCTAGCTAGTCACCTGACTACTACGTGCACACGCACAAATCAGCTTTGCTGCTTTGCACCCAGTCTGTAGTAACAAACATATTCTTACAATATGACTTGTAAATATGTCTTTGGCGATGAGCAGTAGCAACCAGCTCACTTAAATATTTCTTCGACCCTTACTGAAGCCATGAAAGGTTTAGTAGTTTTAGCTGCGTTAGCTAATAGTGACCTTAAGCTGTGAGGATTGGTCATTCATTTCACAGCATTACGTGTATACAGTGACTGTAATCTGTTATGTGGTTTGGTGCTCTGTATCTTCAGCCTGGCTGTCATTATTGAAGAAGTGTGTGTGTGTGTGTGTGTGTGTGTGTGTGTGTGTGTGTGTGTGTGTGTGTGTGTTGTTTCTCAGCTGTGTAACAGTTTACATTACTTGGCAGCATTTGTGTCTCATATTCATTCCTAAAGGGATTTTTCAGGACAGGAACTGTCAAGATGGATACCTCAAAACTTCCTAAGATCCAGGATGAAGACCGAGAAAGCCAGTTTGGATATGTGCATGGAGTTTCTGGACCAGGTATAGTTTATTGTCCTTTTCTTTCAGTGGATTGCATGGATAGATTGTATTGTTTAGGTTACACAAACCATTTGTTTTTGTAACTACAATCAACATGCCAAATGGACTGCATTTATATAGTGCATTTTAGTCTAATAAGTGCTTTGACTCTACATGTTACATTCACACACACATTGATACACTGACAGAGTACAAGATTATGAGATTTTATGTAAATATAATATGTAATGTCCTTGGGTGGATAGAGTCTGTCTGAGTGGGGGTCCCAGGACCAACAGGCTCTCACTGGGTTGAGCAATATGGATTAAATTCTCCATCGCACATATGTCAACTTATATTGTGGTATTCACATAAAAACACACACTACATACATGTCTTACTTTTACATGGTACTAAATTTTAATATGATGTAAGTATATATAAAAATGTAAACAAGACAAAACTTCACAAACCCCAGAAAAGATTTGTTCATTGTACCAATTTCTATCTTTTCTCTCTTTGTTTTTTTTTCTTTTTTCAAATTTGTCCAATCTACAGTGGTGACAGCTACAGCGATGGCTGGAGCTGCCATGTACGAGCTGGTCCGTGTAGGCCACAGTGAGCTGGTCGGAGAAATCATCCGTTTAGAGGGAGACATGGCAACTATCCAGGTCTACGAGGAGACTTGTATCCTTTTTGCTACCACATTTAACAAACTATGTAATGTAATGAACCACCTTATATATATATATATATATATATATATATTAATAATTAAATTCAAATAATGTTGTTGATGTTACATTAAGGCATTTCAACATTTGTTAAGAGTCAGTATACAAGATGCTGATTTTTAAGACTACTTTAGTGTGTCGGAGTGCCTGCAGTTCAGTTTCCTTAGCTTGATGCCACAGCTGGTGTGTCTGTTGGTGACCCTGTCCTTCGCACAGGTAAACCCCTCTCTGTAGAATTGGGACCAGGAGTCATGGGCTCCATCTTTGACGGTATCCAACGTCCACTTAAAGACATCAATGACCTCACTCAGAGCATCTATATCCCAAGAGGAGTAAACATTGGTGCCCTTAACAGAGACCTCAAATGGGAATTTTCTCCTGTACAGAGTCTCCGGGTAAGAAAAATGTTTTGGGTTTTTTTTTAGGTGTGGATTGTAGAAGTGAACTCAGTCTCTCTCTCTTCCAATTGTTCTGGTTAAATATAAGTGATCCTGTCTCCAGGTTGGCAGTCACATTACAGGTGGAGATATCTATGGTATGGTGTTTGAAAACTCCCTAATAAAGCACAAGCTGATGCTTCCGCCCCGCAGCAGAGGCACCATCTCCTACGTGGCCCCACCCGGAAACTATGACATTTCTGTGAGTGTTTGTCCTGAAGAACCATTCTTCTGTTTTAATCAGGATTTCTGTGATTGTGATGGGCTGTCTTTCTCTGATCATGTTGCATTCAGGATGTCGTTCTGGAGCTCGACTTTGAAGGCGTAAAGGAAAAGTTCACCATGGTGCAGGTGTGGCCTGTACGACAAATCCGACCAGTCACAGAGAAGCTACCTGCCAATTTTCCACTGCTTACTGGTCAGAGAGTCCTGGATGCCCTTTTCCCGTGAGTAATCCTAATCTGAGCTAAATAATTTACATCGTTTTGGACTGTTCATGTGTGGAGTCTCATATTTTACATATTGTACTCATCAAACTACATAATCTTTCTTCTGTACAGTTGTGTGCAGGGTGGTACTACTGCTATTCCAGGTGCCTTTGGATGTGGAAAGACAGTGATCTCTCAGTCATTGTCCAAGTACTCTAACAGTGATGTCATTATCTATGTTGGCTGTGGAGAACGTGGAAATGAAATGTCTGAAGTACTGCGAGATTTCCCAGAGGTTAGTGAAAGAAGATCAAGCTTTTGATTCATCATATCTGTGATTTCTGCAAAATATATGGTACACTATGCCGCCATCAGCTCCATTTTTTTAAGGTAATTTAAAACATGATAAACAAGTAATGGGAAGGGAGAGATGTATGATTGTTGTTTAGAGCAGAGAATGTTTAGGTCAGTGTTCATATTGTATAATGTCGGCACTGCTCTTACCCAACAGCTTACTATGGAAGTTGATGGTAAAGTTGAGAGCATCATGAAGAGAACAGCACTGGTTGCTAATACATCCAACATGCCTGTGGCTGCCCGAGAGGCTTCCATTTATACAGGTACCTGACATTTTTTTCAAATTTAAAAAACAAAACAACAGAAATCAGTCTCTCTTTCTTTAAAAATGGTGCAACTTATAACATCCTAAAATCCATTTTGGATATATGGAAAAGTCAAACTGACCCAGCCTGTTGATTATGTTAAAATAAAGGTTGAAAATTAAATGTGCTTGCCCTTTGCAGGGATCACACTGTCGGAATACTTCAGAGACATGGGTTATAATGTGAGTATGATGGCCGATTCAACATCTCGATGGGCTGAAGCTCTGAGAGAAATCTCTGGAAGATTGGCAGAAATGCCTGCTGGTGAGTTCATATTGTAATATAGTGTTTGTTTTATATGTATTTCTGAAGATGATGATAGTAAACAAGATGTTGTGTACTGTATTTTGCTGTGTGTAGACAGTGGGTATCCTGCTTACCTGGGCGCTAGGCTCGCCTCCTTCTATGAGCGTGCGGGACGTGTAAAGTGCCTGGGAAATCCAGAGAGAGAAGGCAGCGTCAGCATCGTAGGAGCGTGAGTTTGCTTTCATATAAGGAAATGGATTGATGTCAAACTTTATGTATGAATGTATTAAAAGTCCATACTGGTGTTTTTGTTTTTTCATGTTTTAGTCCTATACCTGTCCTTGCTCAACAGAAACTGATGGATACTTGGAAATTAGATATATACAAATAACAAACTATTATGTACTGAAGTTGTCTTTTGATAGTGAGATTACTATCTCTATGTCTTCTAAGTTGTATTTACATCTTCATGATTTGCTTTCTCTCATATGAAGCTTTACATGAGAGTGAGAAAAGAGGGTCACCTACCAAAATAAACATTGGCATGCACTGTACATGATCAATTATTAAATCGACTTTTCCTTGAATAATTCCTTTCAGTGTGTCGCCCCCTGGTGGAGACTTTTCAGATCCTGTCACTTCAGCCACGTTGGGTATTGTTCAGGTAAGTGGTTAGTGACTTCCCAGTACTTGTCCCTTTACATTTGACTTAGTTCACCTTGAAGTCAGTTAGTTTTGTTTTCCTTATTTTAGGTGTTCTGGGGATTGGACAAGAAGCTGGCTCAGAGAAAGCATTTCCCTTCTGTAAATTGGCTTATTAGTTACAGCAAGTACACACGAGCTCTGGATGAATATTATGACAAACATTTCCCAGAGTTTGTGCCACTACGTACAAAAGCTAAAGAGATTCTGCAGGAGGAGGAGGACCTGGCTGAAATTGTGCAGCTTGTAGGCAAGGTAAGGACAGTTAAGATTATATAACACAAGCTATTTCCTCAAAAGTAACTGATGTTGAATCAACTCCTGTGAATTGTAAAATATTCCTTAAGAAAATAATTCTACCAGAGTCGGTGAATTCATCATCCAATTGTTAGCATGCTAATCTGATTAATCTCCACAGGCTTCTCTTGCCGAGACTGATAAGATAACACTAGAAGTTGCTAAGCTCATCAAAGATGACTTCCTGCAGCAGAATGGTTACACCCCCTATGACAGGTGAAAACAGTCACTTTATTTTTGTTCTCTTTATTTTTTTTAAATCCACAATAAACAAATTCAGTCTTGTCAGCATTTAAGTAGCTAGTTTTGCTCCTTTAGTTTGACCTAAAACAAGTCCTCACTGGACAGTAATGGCATATGTCTCAATGTCTCTTCTGTCCCTACACACATACACAGGTTCTGTCCCTTCTACAAAACTGTTGGCATCCTCTCAAACATGATTGCTTTTTACGACATGGCCCGTCATGCAGTGGAGTCCACAGCTCAGTCTGACAACAAAATCACCTGGGCAATGATCAGGGAGCACTTGGGAGAGATCCTGTATAAGATAAGCTCCATGAAGTTCAAGGTATGCAAGTGTTCCACGTTATCCTATTTAATGGGATCAGTTGGTTCATTGTGGTTGTTTTTTTTACCTGCTTTAAAGATAGATAACTATACAGGCTTGTACTTCAGTCTGCCTTCATTTATGAAGTTTTCTTTAGTTGGTCAATAATTGCTTATTTTTCATTTAATTTTATTCTCTCTTTTACATGATGGATTGTTCAGGACCCTGTTAAGGATGGTGAAGCTAAGATCAAAGCAGACTTCGCCCAGCTGCTGGAGGACATGCAGAATGCCTTCCGGACCCTGGAGGAATGAGTTTCTTACCTCTAAGCCCCTTTCTGAAATATTCAAACCCCAGTGCAGTGCAACATAGTGCAGATTGAATGGCCCGTGTTCTGAATGTCTGCCTGAGTCATGTGAACTTCTTTATTCCTCCGTGTTTACGTCCCCTTAAACATTCCATGAAGTGCACACACTTGCATTTCATTTAGTTGATTTTTTTTTTTTTTTTTGATGACCTAGTCTAGAATCCCATACAACATCTAAAAAAAATGCATTGCTCTGGCAGCGTAGCCACACCTTCACTCAACACTCAGCACTTACTGGTCACTATGCTATCATGTTGTGGTTAAAATCAGTGGGCTGATTCAGGTGGTCCACATGCACTTAACTATTAGCTGCAACAAAGGGTGGACAGGGTTTCTTTCCCCCTGATGTGAGTGATCATTACAGATTATGAATCAAATGGGAATATGCACATGGTTAAAGGGACATATGCACTGTGCTGTATCAAGGGGTTAAGGCATTCTTCCACTTCTTACCTCTTAAAGTATGACAATAGTGATGTCGTGGAATATATACTTGATATTATGTGTAAAATGTGAATAAATGAGTCTGTTAGAGTTGTAATGTAACACTATTATATTCATGTTATGTAACTGTCTCCTGAAATAAATGTAAAGAAATTACTCAAGTTCAATGTGTCAATAAGCCTGAATTGTCATGTGCTTTTGTATTTAATTCAATGGCGAGTTAGCTGAATAAGTGTTTCTCACCCCTACAGTACATTACATATTTACCTTTTAATGTAATTTGCCTAAATCTTGTCATATGTCATTTGAAATGATAATGAACTGATGGGAAGAAGATACAAAATACATTTGTCTGTTTTCCATTTGAAACTACTTTATAGGAGTACAATTTGTCATACACTACTGTAACTTTATGAACACGCCAGATACTCAGTAAAAGACTCAACTGCAGGTGGCGCACACACATTGCTTTGATACTGAAGGCTGTTTAAGAAGTTTTAAAGTAGAAAGGAGAAATCATTTTTACATCCCTCCATCTGCCTTGTTCTTAAGTGGTTACTTTGGGTTTCTGGTACATCAGTGTATGTCAGGGGGGCCATCACAGACTCAAAGAAATGTTCATATGACTAAATTGCAACATCAAATACTGAATATGTGAAATAAACCATATTTTAATTGTTACAACAAATGCAAATATTCTAAATCTAATTTCCCTACAATTGAGCTTGACAGATAATTTTGAAATCTAGAATTTAAAATAAAGTTTTGCTAATTTAATTAATTCTGCTTAATGGAATTAAAACCTGCATACCAGCTGACACACAGACTAAAGCCCTCAGTGGTGACACAGAAACACGACAACCAAAAAACTGTTTCTCCTGTTCACCATAATCACTTGTTATGCTTTGAGCAGTGCAACTACAGCATCTTTGCAATTTGCTGATGTGTAACCTACAGATATGCTTTTGGTTCAGCCTGTTAAGAACTCACAGCATAACATTCCTCCAAAATAGATTATAGAGACAGTATCTCAGGTTCCAGGCTCCATCAGGACTAATGGAAGTACAACCCTCAGCAGCAAGAGCAGCATCTTTTCTCTCCATTGATTGAGTCCATCCAAACTCACATTGGTATGAACGTTAAGAGGTTTCAGCGGTCTTAGAATATCCCAGCCCATAGCTTATAATGCACTGTTTTTTCATCCTTCAATTTGTAATGACTCATGAGCATGTGTATGTGTGTGTAAATAACAAATTAAGGCTCTCATGAATGTGAAAATGGAGGAGAGCAGGTTCTATCTTTTTCAATCCACAGTTAACATCCAGCCCACCTTCAAAAGTACAACAAAACTATCCTTATGTTCATCTCTTGTTAAAGGTGAATTCAGCTCCCACATGTGATGAACAACAACACATTGACACACTGAATATACCAGCAAAGGTATAAAGAATCTGAATACAAATTCAATGTTGTCAGAGTGCTTTCAAGGGACTAACTCATTAACAGCAACATTGGAGGATTTACCTCTGAACACACACACACACACACACACACACACNAGATGAACAACAACACATTGACACACTGAATATACCAGCAAAGGTATAAAGAATCTGAATACAAATTCAATGTTGTCAGAGTGCTTTCAAGGGACTAACTCATTAACAGCAACATTGGAGGATTTATCTCTGAACACACACACACACACAGAGTTTTCTGTGTGTGAGCAGTGAGTTCAGGTTGCCTGTGTGAGGAAATATGATCCTGGAGGGTGGGGCTGCCCTGTGGATCATCCCTCAGTCTCTCATCCATGAGTGCCTGTCATGTTTCTCATGTGCACCCTTGCTCAACTCCGGATAATCAGGGCTGCTGTTGCAGTTTTTAAATACCTCAACATAGCCCGTCCACTGTGGACAGAGGTATGAAAGACTCCTAGCAACTATATTTACCCAGCATGAAAGTATTAAACTCTAAAATGGAAACTGATAGAAGCCGTAAAGCAAAAGTAGGCTGAGTATGCAAGAGAACGACTTGT
>JANJYP010062741.1:0-10313 GCA_024605115.1 Rastrelliger brachysoma
CAGCAATGGTCATTACAGCATTGATAGCATTGATTTTCAGGATCCTGGAAAAAACGTTTGACCAAGTAACATTTTGAAAATACACTATTCAAAAATGTAAACCCCTTTTTTCAGACTTCCCACCTGAAGCCATGCCTGCAGAGTCCAGGACAGAGGGTGGGGTTTGATAGACATCACCATCCAATGATTTTAAACAGGTCAGTTAAAATGATTTGGATGGAGTTTTTTCAGTCCTGTTCGTTCCACAGGTGACTGCATTTTTTGTTTTTTGTGTAGGAGCATTTAATTAATTGGTTACAATCTGGCTGTGAAGGGGATTTTAAACCATCTCTTACCCACCTTTAAATGTGGGCTATGTGCATACTGAATGGGCATGGACTTGAATTGGCCAAATTTTGCATGTTTCAGTAATATATGCCCCATAAGGATTGGTTAAATGCTGGTATCGTAAACATGGTTGTACATGCAATTATCATTAGATATCTGCGAAACCCATGAAAATGTGAGTTTTGTGCAGATTTATGGACATTTATCCTCAATAGGAATAACTACTATTAATGAAAATAGTGAAAAAATATGATTTAGTCATATCCTGATCATGTATTTGGTTACCGTTCATTCTTTGTTGTTGAAAAGCTTTCCATTTTCCAGCACACATTCTAACACTTTCACCTCTGATTCTTTCCTGGATAGTACATGACAGAATATGACACTCCATAATAACTCCCACTTTTATTTTAATTTCACGTTATTGAGTCTTAAATGAGGTTAGGTCATATGAAGAATGCTTTAGACGTGACAATCACTACTAGCACATTCTGTCCTTTAGATTTCAGCTGTGGACAAAGGGATAACAATGGCAGTAATAGTTCCATTTTGTGCTGCTCTGAGTGAGGATTGAAAATTGTGCTCTGCCATCTATTGATGCAATCACCTGAATGGCTACATCATTCAGGCTGCAGCCTCTTTAAGCTTTGCTGTTTGCCTGGAGAGTTCACTGAACTGAACCCATCAAAAGGAAGGCGGTTAGAGAGAGGAAAAACATCATCAAGACTAACACAGGCCACTGTCATGTGCTGTTAGCTCCTCAAGACAACATTGAAGTGATGGTACTGAGGTATATTTTGATCAGTGACTTTTAAAAAACACAGTATCTGCAGTAATACTGATTCTGTACTGTGAGGCTGCAGAAATGATGCGTTAAGATTCCATGAAATTGTAACTTGAGTTTCCTGAAAATGAGTTCTCCTTTAGTAGTGAGGTCTGTACTAGTGGGTGTAGTTAAGGAGTCGAACTAATGGAGGGTGGACACCATGTTTTTTCCCATTTGTGGGGTCCACATCAGTAAAAAGCACAACTATTCAGAATTCAACTTTTATGTACACCAGTCTTTTAGTCAATTGTGGGGCTTGTGTGTGTCTACTGTAATACACACACACACACACACACACACACAGTTCTGTGGCATTCTGCCTGGCCCCTTCTCCCAGTGTCCCTGTCCCCCTCCCCCTCTCCTCTCACTTTCCTTTGCAGGCAGTGCTCCAGTGATTGGCGACAGGTGTGCAGGGGACACAGCTGCAACCCATCTACTCATCATTCTCCTGCTTAAAAACCCTGGTCACTCACTCGTCACTGCCAGAACTTTACAGTCATCCCGTGATTCTCTGCTCCTGCCCCTTGTCGCCGTCCCTGGACTTCCCCTCCTCACTGGACTCCAGTTCCCTCTCCGGTCCCCAGGATTCCCTTTCCTCACCCCTGGAATCGCACCCCTCCCTGGACCTCCTTGGATCTCCTTTCCCCTCACCATGCTCCCCTCCTTCCTTTACCCACAATAAACTTGGTTTTGTCTACATCAGTGTGTCTGCCTTTGGTCCTTCCACCTAGCTTGAAATTTGCAACAACTTCTAGTTTTTAAGTCTTAGCAGGGATTGAACATTAATGGATTCAATTATTTGACCTTTATATTTGGAATAGTCAGCAGATTTAGACTTGAAATTCTCACAGGAGATACATGGATTTCATGGGGCATTTAAAGAAATACTCTGTGATGGCTCATCTTAGCCGGTAGAGATTAGGTAAAGAAACTGACACATATACTTAAAAAGGATGCAAGGATATATAAAATTATGAATAACTGAATGTATAATTTTAATTTTTTGATTTTTTTGTTGTTATAATTTCAGGTCTGTCCATCCATTTGGTAGGGTTCTATAAAATATAAAATGTTGAGTCAACCAATAAATAATATCCATGATTTCTGTTATCATGGCCAAAAGAGGTAGGAACAACAAAGACGTGTTTTCTAATACCATTTTCTTGGGTCAAATGTTGTACTCCAGTTGACTTTACAAAATGACAATTCACAATAAGTGTTTGGTATGTGTAAATGTGTTGTTGCTCCCTGTCTTCTAACCTCACCAAACTACACACAGCCCTTGATAGAAACCCATCATATAGTATGATGTTCAACTCAGTCCAAACATTTTTGAAATGGTTTACTTTTAACCCAAAGAGACTTTTCTAAATATGAATATGAGATGCACATGACTCAGATTCCACAGCTACTGTTGGAGAATAGTGTTGCACAATCAAATCTCACATTACTACTATTCTATTATTTCTATTCTATTATTTCTCAGCCTGCTGCTACACTACCAAAAAGTATAGTATTGCTGTAAATGACTGACCTCAATTTGCATTAAATCGTTTAGCTCTGTGTAATTATGTTTTACTTGACCTGGTCTGCAGATGCAAATGAGCTTAAAGTTTACTCTGGTACAATACATCAAATGGCAACATTTATATTTAATATTGTACATGGTTCCTTTGCAAATGAAATAAAATGATAGAATAATAATAAAAAGTACCACCATATCTACACAGAAGATGTTTCAGCTGCTTTTTGGGTCACATGTTTGACAGCACTGTATGCTTCAATGTTAATCAATACAGCTCTCTACACCCTGTGTTACACATGCTTATGTACATAACCACTACCCAGAGTGTATTTTTATGATTTATGTCTATTTTTCACCATTTTACATGCACAACTAGAATCATTGGGTTCTGAGTGTTTCCAAACATATGGATGACATTGTGCTGTCGTGGATGCTATGTGTAGACAAACATAGACTTAGAACATTTTTAATGTCCTCCAGGAGGCAATTTGTTGTACAACACAGAGACACATTAAATCAAATCATCCATAGCAGCATTGTAATGTCATCATAATTAAAGCAGAAATTAAAAAAAAAACACGACACCTGTATTTTGTACATTTTCTTGTATCCCCTGTTCATTAAAAAAGAAAAATGATGGAACGCTCACTGCTGCTACTCTGCTAAAGGTGCTACACTCACTGTATAGAAGCAATATGCAGTCTATGGGTAGCAAGTCTGTCTACAGCCCA
Organism: Rastrelliger brachysoma; assembly: GCA_024605115.1. Classification (NCBI taxonomy): domain Eukaryota; kingdom Metazoa; phylum Chordata; class Actinopteri; order Scombriformes; family Scombridae; genus Rastrelliger; species Rastrelliger brachysoma. Next base: position 3,410 of record JANJYP010062741.1, read on the forward strand.
TGTGATCTGAGGCTGCAGGTGGTCAGGGAATCAGTTGAGTTTACTGGTTGAAGGTGGAATTTGGGTGGTGGTGGGAGCATATGAGATGGGCAGAATCTGATAAATAAGTCAGAAGACAGTAGAAAATTGGAGATTCCCAACTATAATGAATGACACCAATAAGCATAGCGCCATCTGATTGTATTGTTCAAACTCAGAAATCACAATCAGATTTAGATAAAAGAAAAAGGCCAAAATGAAGTTCATGCACAGAATCAAGATGAAACACATACTTAGCCTAGCAGATTTCTTTCAGACTATGAATTAAACACATACTGGATCTCATGTGAATGTTTTAACAGTGTTGTACTCCATTTGTCTTTAGTTAACAGGTTAGTAGTTAAATAGCACTTAAGTGACATTTTACAGATTTATTTAAAAGAGTCTGAGCACACCATGTGGGAAAGTGTGCTGAGAGAAGTGTGGAACCCCAGTACAGATGGAGTCTCCAGACAACTGCCTCTTGTATAAATACATCAAACGCAGGTTGGCCACATATTGACTCACTCGAGCAAGCCTAGAATGGCCATTGGGAGCACTGGGACTTTTCCTGATGGCCTGGCCTGTTAAATGGCCTGCAGGACGCAGATTAAAAAAAAAAAAAAAATGGAAGTGTTGTGAACGCTGCTTGCTGTGCTGAATACACCACATGGCCAATACAAACAACACAGCCAGCCAGGCACAGAATGCTAAAGCTGTTGTAATTTTGGCTCTACTCAAGTACAACCAGAGCTGAAGAATAATTGGGTGGGAAAAAAGGTTGGAACAGCAATGCCTTTACAGCAAGTTAGTTAATAAAGAAACTAGCTAGCTAATGTAGCAGATATTATCAGTGCATCATCATCTCCTGTCAAAGCTAACTTTTAGAACTAGAGTGCTGCAATTCTTCCCTTCTTAATTGAATTGTTCACCAAGTATTCATTTTAGTGAGGTGCAGCACATGTTATCTTAAACAGCATGATGTAAACTTCTTTAATGATACAAGCTGCTTGTTTGTGTGATAGGGGTTGCACAGGCTAATGTGTGTGGCTGTGAAATTGTCCACACGTTGCCATGGTGATAGTCAGCCACAGGGTGATTATGAGTAGACAAAAATAAATAGCAAATCAACCACTACCAGTCGCTATGATGTGTGATTTTTGAAATGTTAGCTAGTCTCATCTTCAACAACATGGATATATGATCTAAAATGACATGGAAGTGTTTCAGAAGCGACCAGCTTGGCTAAAAGTTGTGCAAACGTTATCTGGCTGTCCCAGCCACCAGCACGTCAAGGGAGAGTATCTTTACTCTGGCTGCATCTTCGTCAGCGGGTGAGTCGATGTGATTGTGCTTTTACACGTAAATTACAATCTAAAAACAAAAACTGTGACTGAGCAGGACTGTGATGATGAATAAACTCTCAGGCCCTGGACGTGTGTTCGTTTCCTGCCTGACTGCTTAACTGACACTTCAGGTTTCTTTTGCACTTATATGGAGATGTAGCCAAAGGTGTAACAGCTGATTTACAGTTTCCTGTCTGTTGTCAGTGAATACACATTGCTGCAAAGTATTCCCTCCTCCCTTGAATTTTTATGAAGGAAAAATATGATTGATGTCATCAGCGACTAGTCGACTTGACTTTTATCATTATAGTCAACTTTTAAAAATCTAAAGTCGTGCAACCCCTAGTTGGCAACAAAAGTCATTTTGTATTTACATCAAATGTAATCATAGTTACAAACCCAGTCAGCATGTGCACATGGGTCCCATAAGGGTTCATTTGAGCCACCATGTGGGTAGCACATAAGTTTGTCTAGTTTTGATGGTGGGTTTCAACTGAGATACAACTTAAAGTTAAACCTTATTTATTGTTTGTGTTGCTTAAAGGGCTATTTTAACTTTTAACTTAACTTTTGAGGTAGTGTATCACTAAATGAATTTTCTTGCTCTGCTCTTTGAACAGATAACAAGCCAAGTCCACATCAGAGCAACCTGCAAGTACAAGGCATCTATTTTACGCTTCTGTTAGAAAGGTGTATATGGTTTAGAGTTTTTGATCATGGAAAATAGATTAAATAAATTACTTTAGTAACTTTTGATGGGGAGTATATATCACTAAACTGAATAGGGTATTGTATTCTTGCTCTGTTCTTTGAATCGATAGAAAAGCAGTGTAAGTCAGTTAGGTAGAGAGAGATAGGTCGAGAACCCAGCACTATGATGACAGGAGAAAGTGATAGTAAAAGAAGAGAACAGCTATTTGATTATTTTTCAGGCCCTCTATTGCAAGATTTAGAATTATTTTTCAACTAGCACCCACAGTAAACCCCTCTAAAAGCCCATTCCCAAAGTGCTCCACTCGAAAGATAACACAAACAGAAAGTGGCTGTCCTACAACGAAACAAACCATTCCCTATTCTACTCAGCGTGTCTTGCATTCAAAACATCTGACAGTGAAAGTGCATTCAGCAGAGGAGCCATGCAGGCATGGAAACATGTCCATCAGAGAATAGAGAAGCATGAACAAAGCGAGGCCCATTGAGAGAGTGCAGAGACTTATTTCCTCAGAGTTAAAAAGGCAGACATCAGGAGCCACCCAAGTGAGAAACAAGTTTCAACACATCGAGAGCAGATCAGGAAGAAGAGGCAGATTATGGAACATACTGCTCATATACTGGAAAGCATGCTGTTAGCTGCTACCATGGCAATTTCTTGGAAATTATGATTGTGCAATGATGTCTGCCCCTAAGTATGTAAGCAGCACCACTGTAAACAACAAGATGTTGTCCAAAACCACTGTAGCAAGGTAACTGGTGTCACTGGAGTCTTAATTTAAAGGTGCTGAAGTTTAGAGGGTATGTTTTCAGTGCACTGTAGTCCTGTACTATGTCATCAATAAGCTTGTTTCCAATGAGAAAACATTTAGTGCAGGAATGCATAACTATGTGACAAGACATGGCACTGGAGACTGTTTTACATTGCTTAAATCTAAAACAGTTGGGCAACAGACAGTATGTATAGAGCCATGAAAGAATGGAACTCATTCTCAAATGATGTCACTCAACAGAACAAACAAACAAACAATCAATCACTAGTGGACCAAGGGCCACGCACTGACTAAAGTGTCAAAGGTGGAAAGTCTGACCATGCGCTTCAAGTAGATGTGATGATCACCATGAAGAAACATGTGGAGNTCAATCACTAGTGGACCAAGGGCCACGCACTGACTAAAGTGTCAAAGGTGGAAAGTCTGACCATGCACTTCAAGTAGATGTGATGATCACCATGAAGAAACATGTGGAGAATGAGACCATAAAACCTGTCAGACGCCCTACGCACCGCTCATGTCTCAGGATTTTTGAGGAGACTCCCTCCAGTTTCAAAGTACTGGCAAACAAGTAGCACAGATATTTTAACAGTCCAGAACTTAGTGATATGAAGAAAGACAACCTGACAAAAGTGTGCCAGAGAATTTGATGGTGATTTAGCAGAAGACAGATTTATGTTGTATTATAACATCAATATCCACAATGTGGTCCTCAACACTGTAATCAAGAGCTTTTACTGCTGTCAACAACTGTAGTACTGTGCTTGGACCTGAAGAACTTATTTGAAATGAGGACAAATGCCTTACTTCAAGTCTTGAAATTCACTGAATACACTTCAACAGCGATCAAGAACACACTCTCACAACAAAAGGATCAATCAAGGAGAGAGGAAAAAGACTGCGGCGTGAAAAACAACGCACCATCATCAGACTATTGCTTGTAGAGCAGAGGGAAACTGCAGGGAAACAGCTCACCAGCTCTTACACCTGCGTGAGAGACTTTCAGTACAAGTGAACTCTGCTACCAGAAGTGAAAAGCAGTGATAGATTTTTATGCATCACTGCGGCTTCAGGTCGGACACTGAGCCATCTCTGCGTCCCAGTGCTGCTCAACATTCTGGGACTCATTCAAAACCGGTGGTCCGAGTTCTCTGACGAATTGAGGACTGAGAAGGTTTCGGGGTGGACAATGATATATCACTCTACATCACCAGATGGGACATGTCTGTGGTGGACTTTAAATAAATGAGAGGCAGCCCTGTTTACCATTTGCTGTATGAGGGTGTTTGTGTGAAGGTATGAGACGGTGCAGTAGTGAACATTGTTGTGTTGCATGCATATGAAGTGCAAGCATATACCCATGGGAAGGGGCTTAGGACAGAGAGGAGAGAGTATTAGGCAGAATTTTTAATTAAAGTCTTTGTTCATATTTAAAATGTGCAGTACCACTGTACAGAACAAATATTTGCTTTTTGACATTACTGCCAAAGACCAGTATCTAACTAACTAAATAAGATGAAAATATAATATTACCATTGCACCTTGAAAACTATAAAATGTCATTCTAGAAAATAACACTATGACAAAAAATATTAATAAAACAAATAATAGCACTGCACAGGATTGAAATAAAATGAACTCTCTGCTACAGTATAGTGCATGACATTCACTTGATGTGTTTTATGAATTACATACCTTTAGCATTTCATTTTTTTTCAATATTTTTTCATGAGAATATGTATCTTCACTTGACAACAAACATGAAACACCTGAGTTCCCCTATACATGCTATCAGCTTTACTCACACAATCAGTAGCTGTATTGTGAAAATAATTGAAGTATATATGTCAGTGATTTATGAACATGACAAAAAACTTTTCAAAACAATGCCTTTTAACTGCTGCCATCATTTCTGCTTCCTACAGCAGCTCTGATTAAGTCTGATTGTGATTATGAAATACATTTATCACATAAGATAAACAAAGATTTTGCACAGTCGCAGGAAAATAAATGACTGCAATCAAAACCATTTTAACATCTGATTAGGCTACTCTAGAAAAAAAACATATTCCGCAAGTTTCATGTTTTGATGTTGGTCTCTACACAGAGGTCAGAGGTCATACCAAGCAATAGAACAGCACTCTGCAGCTCAGAGAGACTAGGATGCTGCAGCAGTGGATTTTCATCTGTTTAACAATACAATCTGTAAAAGCTGTATATACACCTATCACCTATTGACTATTTTGAGATGGTGTTACTCAGAAGACACTCAACCTTCAGATATTTCTCTGCTCAAAGGTGCAGTATGTAGAATTACGTGGCATCTAGCACAAAAAAAAAACTAGGCACAAATGTTCATAAGTATTTTATTATTAAAGTATAACTACCTCAAAATAAAGATTACTGTGTTTTTGTTATCTAAAAATGAGCCCATTGTATCTACATAGTGAACGAGTCCTCTTCCATGGAGCCCACCTTATTGCACCACTATGTTTCTACAGTAGCCCGCAGGGGACAAACAAAGCACTGGATCTAAAAAGGGCCTTCCATGTTTTTCTTGAGTTTCACAACCATAGGTTCTCCTTTGCTTGGAGGAGTAAGGCGAGGAGTATTCAGCTGGTTGCAAACTACAGCCACACTACTGGATGCTGTTAAATTCTACGTACCACTCCTTTAACCTTGTCAAGTCTAAAACATCAAAAACTTGCCAGAAAAACTGAATTCTTTGAAACTGGAGTGTTTATTGGAACTTCTGATAAATGATTAAAAAAATTAATTAACACTTTTAATACATGAGTTTTATTTTGTATCATATTTGATATATGTGGAATTGTTTTGTGTCATGACTAAATGTTGTTTAAAGTCCCCCTAGGTGTAGTGTAAAACTCATATCACCATCTACTATACTCATACAGTGTAAAATTACAATAACATGTACAGATAAATGTGCTTCTATACCTGCTCTATATCTTTTGATACACATAAACTACTGAATATATCAGTGTACCGATCTTAATATAAATAAATGATCACACTGATGATGTACAGCTCTTTAAAAATCATGGATCAAACATGATTCCCTTGACATTATAGAGTTAGGAGTGACTGAGGTTCACACTTAAATGAAAATGTCTTTACCACCTTAAAGGTCAGTCCATCTGAAGTGACCATGGTCATTGTCACTAACATTGGGGCTAACCAGCAGTTGAAGCAGCAACAAGAGTTTTCTTGGTCTTAAGAAGCTGCAGCATTTATTAAATGGTACACTTCAGACTGTAATGTACATCACCTGCCAGATTGACAACTTAATGGTAAACTTTTCCTTTGCTCAGCTTGTATTCACCATTATTTTTCTGCTGCTCGCTCAACTCCACACTCACTACGCACACCTATTATGCACTGCACTATACCTTAATGCAGCTACTTAAGTCTTGTAACAGTACCTTTCACCTAGATGTCCTTTAAAGAGTGAGGGGAGGGAGGATGCTTCCAAACAATTCCCAATAACATAGGGTGTTATCATGCTCACACAGTGTGCCAGTGAAAATCATTAGTAGCCCACTGATTTTAATGATTGTGTGAAATTTTAAGCAGCAGCGCTCATAATTTAAAAACACCCTGTGCTGGGTACCTGTTCTGGTTCTGTTCCATTCTCCACACCTGAGTCCTACCCCACTGGGAGTGTTTCAGAAGTTTTCAGACTGTTGCAACTGCAGGCATTTTAAACTAAGTTGCACTGCTACTATGAAAATTCTAACACCTAAAGTCAAATAGTGCTTTTAGGCTACCATAATTGCAATAGCAACACAAAAAACACTCCATTTTGTAGGCTTGCTCAGATTTTGATCACTTTCCTTTAAAACTGGATGCTCCATGTTGCTTCGGTTTGTTGATGCATCTGTGATGCAACTGAAATCAAAAATCAAATATAGACACATATGTCTAGCAGAGCAAAGATGCTTCTGAGATGCAATGGATGCACTGCCATGTATCTGATGTGATCACAAGGACTGAGTAGCACTGGGTGAGTCCTGCACACACAGCCAGTGGGAACAA